>SJYC01003957.1:0-26846 GCA_006408675.1 Madoqua kirkii | reverse complement strand
AAAGATGATGCTGTGAAAGTGCTGCACTCAATATGCCAGCTAATTTGGAAAACTCAGCAGTGGTCACAGGACTGGAAAAGGTCAGTTTTCATTCCAGTCGTAAAGAAAGGCAATGCCAAAGAATGCTCAAACTACCGCACAGTTGCACTCATCTCACATGCTAGTAAAGTGATGCTCACAATTCTCCAAGCCAGGCTTCAGCAATACGTGAACCGTGAACTTCCAGATGTTCAAGTTGGTTTTAGAAAAGGCAGAGGAACCAGAGATCAAATTGCCAACATCTGCTGGATCATGGAAAAAGCAAGAGAGTTCCAGGAAAACATCTGTTTTTGCTTTATTGACTATGCCAAAGCCTTTGACTGTGTGGATCACAATAAACTGTGGAAAATTCTGAAAGAGATGGGAATACCAGACTACCTGACCTGCCTCTTGAGGAATCTATATGCAGGTCAGGAAGCAACAGTTAGAACTGGACATGGAACAACAGACTGGTTCCAAATAGGAAAAGGAGTAAGGCTGTATATTGTCACCCTCCTTATTTAACTTATATGCAGAGTACATCATGAGAAACACTGAGCTGGAAGAAGCACAAGCTGGAATCAAGACTGCTGGGAGAAATATAAATAACCTCAGATATGCAGATGACACCACCTTTATGGCAGAAAGTGAAGAAGAACTAAAAAGCCTCTTGATGAAGGTGAAAGAGGAGAGTGAAAAAGTTGGCTTAAAGCGCAACATTCAGAAAACGAAGATTATGGCATCCAGTCCCATCACTTCACGCAAATCGATGGGGAAACAGTGGAAACAGCATCAGACTTTATTTTTCTGGGGTCCAAAGTCACTGTAGATGGTGATTGCAGCCATGAAATTAAAAGACACTTACTCCTTGGAAGGAAAGTTATGACCAACCTAGATAACATATTGAAAAGCAGAGACATTACTTTGTCAACAAAAGTCAGTCTGGTCAAGGCTATGGTTTTTCCAGTAGGCACGTATGGATGGATAGTTGGACTATAAAGAGAGCTGAGTGCTGAAGAATTGATGCTTTTGAACTGTGGTATTGGAGAAGACTTTTGAAAGTCCCTTGGGCTGCAACGAGATCCAACCAGTCCATCCTAAAGGAAATCAGTCCTGAATATTCATTGGAAGGACTGATGTTGAAGCTGAAACTCCAATACTTTGGTCACCTGATTCGAGGAGCTGACTCATTGGAAAATACCCTGATGCTGGGAAAGATTGAGGGCAGGAGGAGAAAGGGAAGACAGAGGATGAGATGGTTGGCTGGCATCACTGACTCAGTGTACATGGGTTTGGGTAAACTTCAGGAGTTGGTGATGGACAGGGAGACCTGAAATGCTGCAGTTCCTGGGGTCACTAGGAGTCAGACACAACTGAGTGAATGAACCGAACTGAACTGATGAACAGATCTGAGATCTTAAATATTTATAGCAAAGAAAGAAAAACAGATGAGTGAAATGAAAGGAAAGAAATATGGTAGGAAGGAGTACCGAGAAGAGAAAATTAAAAACTCCTCTACTACACTACTTCATATAGGACACTTATTTGGTCAGCATCTCTTGATGCTTTGATCCCTATTTGTTCTAACTAATTTCCAAAAAAAAAAAAACAAGTCAAAAAACCTGATTATATAATATAGCCACCGATAACACTTAGAATCTGCCAGCAGTGCAGGAGACCTGGGTTTGATCCCTGGTTTGGGAAAATCCCCGGGAGACAGGAAAGGTTACCCACTCCAGTATTCTGGCCTGGAGAATTCCATGAATTATAAAATCCATGGCATTGCAAAGAGTCAGACACAACTGAGAGCCTTTCATTTTCACTTTTCCTCAAAATCATCTTGCAAATTCTTTCTTTTGGATTTAAAGAATGAGTAAGACACATTGTAAACCATGACTTCACACAGAACAGATACAAAGTTAATCTGTTAAGTTATATCACATATGAACAATTCAAAATATTTTTTACTGACCAGATTAACAGCTTTAGCTTCAAATTATAATCAGAAGTCAGTATTTTAGATCTACATACCTGAACTTGATAATGTGAGACTTGACAAATTTTCCCCTCAATGAAGATTTATGAAATGCATTTTTTACCTGTTCCAAAAATATTCAAAATATGTCAGCAAGGATAATTTTCTAAAATTCTGCAAACTTATTCAAAGCTTAAAACATTTTTTAAAAACAAAACACACTGACCAACATTCCACAACTGCTGAACTTGAGGAGTCTCTTTTGTACTCTGTTCAGTGATTTCAACTGAGCTCTGCCTAAGACTTATATGAGCCAGGGAACCATAGGAGTGGGGCTGGGAGTGATGTCTGCTGTGCTACACTCGGAAAGAGATAAAAGAGAGTAAACAGACTGGGTTTTGAAAAGCAAGAGAAGTATTCACACTATGAGATAGAGACTTTTACTGTAGGCGGACAAAGGAAATGAAAAAAGCTGTGGCAGGTAGTAGGTCATAAATTCAATCCATGGCCATACCATCCTGAACACACTGGGTCTCATCTGATCTCAGAAGCAGAGTTAGGCTTGGTTAGTACTTGGAAGAGATAATGAATGTGAGAATGAATGCATAATGGTGTCACATGGTTTTCAAAACTAGTGAAAAATATTACCAAATATCCTGTCATAAAATATACCCAATTCAGCACTCAAGATGCTCTTAGGAAGGCTCAGATGAACTGGGATACAGAGCCGATGGGTGTGTGTGTTAGTTGCTCAGTTGTGTCCAACTTAATGGTGTCACATGGTTTTCAAAACTAGTGAAAAATATTACCAAATATCCTGTCATAAAATATACCCAATTCAGCACTCAAGATGCTCTTAGGAAGGCTCAGATGAACTGGGATACAGAGCCGATGGGTGTGTGTGTTAGTTGCTCAGTTGTGTCCAACTCTTTGCAACGCCATGGACTATAGCCCACTCGGCTCCTCTGTCTATGGGATTTTCCAGACAAGGATACTGGAGTGGGTTGCCATTTCCTTCTCCAGGGGATTTTCCCAACCCAGGGATCAACCCTGGGTATCCTACTTTGGCAGGAAGATTCTTTACCTCGGAGCCACCTGGGAACCAAACACAGATACTACGAGCTGGTGACTAATTGACAAACAATGAGCCTTTTTATTCTTTCTTACATTTTGTTTGACTTCTGAGTCTTTGTTCTCAAGGACAATTACTTCAATTATGAACAAATCAGCACAGTTCAGTTGAGACCTCTAATGACAGCATTCACTTGGAAATAAATTTAAAGGTGTTTTTTTTTTTAATCAAGTATCTTTAAAATGACTTGTTTTGAAGAGTACTAGAGTCCTATTTATATTCCTTTATGCTTAAGTCAGTCTGAATCTTATACAAAATTTAGTGACTGGCACAAAAATCAAGAAAAATAGTTGCATTTTTACTTAATATATTTACTTCCATTTCCTTTCCTTTACTATATATTACATATTATATATATATATATATCTTTAAAATATGTATATAGGTATATGTATATGTGTGTATATGTATATGTATGTATATATATATATATATATATATATATATATATATACACACATATATATGTATATATAGGGCTTCCCTGGTGGCTCAAATGGTAATGCATACTTATCTTTAAGCAGATATATCTCCTTAAAAAGAGCTTATTTGATATTTCCCTGATTTGGTGTTTACAAATATGAGTTCAACCAGGATTTGATTTCTCCTCAGCAAAGTATTCAAATCCTTAGGCTTCTATTTAGCAGACAGTTTCCAGGTGGACCACTGTTCTTTCTCAGGATATTGAAAAACAGTTAGGGAATTTTCTAGTCTAGTGGCTTAATTTTCACATAAGGGAATTTTTCCAGAATGACAGAGATGTGCCAAATGACATATCACTGGCTAGTAGATGGTCCTAGAAGTAGGTGTCCCAGCTCCTAGTTTAGGGTGCTTTTCATCACATCATTTCACTAATTATCTCACAGACTATCAGGACACTTCCAAATTATTCTCTAAGCAGTCTGACAATGATAAGTCTTCATCCAGGCTCTTGCTCTTTTGGCCTATACTGCTAAGTTTTCCCAGGTGGTGCTAGTGGTAAAGAACCCGTCTGCCAATGCAGTAGATGTAAGAGATGCAGGTTCGATCCCTGGGTTGGGAAAATGCCCTAGAGGAGGTCACAGCAACCCACTCCAGTATTCTTGCCTGGAGAATCCCACAGACAAAGGGGCCTGGTAGGCTATGGTCCACAAGGATCACTAAGAGTCAGATATGACTGAATCGAGTTAGCATGCACACCTAGCTTTCCACTATTTAAAATATTTCATTTATTTCTCAGGATACATGTTGATGACCTAAGGATAAAGATGAATATCCAAGGATTTCCTATAGATTTATGTACTAAAAACTTGTCCAAGGTTGAATACTTTTTAACACTAAAATACTACTCAAGTGTGTGTCTGAATAGTTTCAATCTTGTGTATTTTGCTAAAGATCTCTTCTTGGGGAAATCAGTGACACAACAACCATATTTTGGGTCACCTTCACATTCTTAGAATTTCTGGACTCTGCTGATCAGTAGTATATCACTAGCTAAAGAAGGGTAAGAAGAAGGACAATAGTCTTGTAAGGAATATTCTTCCAAATCATATTTTGTCAATTTTGTTTTATATCTCTCAGGTAGGGTCTGTCCCCATTTTGCAAAGGTATACAAGATCAGTTGAATAGATGTTTGAGAAGCTAGTATACTAAAAATTTTGGTAGAAAGTGATAGAAAATGCCCTACAAATGGGGGGAAATGCTTACCATTGATTCAATTTTCTGGCTCATTTCTGTGAAATTTTCAGAAGCCTCTTTTCCAAACTCATCATATACTTTGTTACTTGTAAATGACAATGTGCTGTAGTAATTGTAGGTCTTCTTTTGATCTATAAGGAAAGAGGCAAAAATGTATCATACTTTTTCTCAGATGTGTGTAAAGCATCAGGCATTTCCTTGTTTGGTAGTTGCTAGACAGACTGAGACAGGAAAAAATGTCCCACCCAGATCATCTCCATCATCCTGCTCTGAGCTTCATGGTTCTCTCAAAAATAAAAGACAACAACATTCATCATTATAAGATTTAGAGTGTAAAATCATTATAAGATTTAGAGTGTAAAATCCATATGAAATGTTCGGTGTTCCTGTAGGCTAATTAGTCACACGGATATTTCTGAATAAACCACAAAAAGCAGCTAGTCAGGCCATCTGAGCTTCCCAAGAGCAAACAAATTTTTAAAGTAGATTTCTCCCAATTCCATAAACTACCCATCAATTCTGGCTGCAAGGACTCTAGAATAAGAAAATTTATTCTGACTAAAGGAGGTGAAGGTAGGGATTAAAATGCCAGGAGTTCAGTGTATAGAATTTTAAGGAGCTACAGTTGCCACCTTGGTAAACCTCCAGGGACCCTACATAGTTTCACCTGATTCCCTTGGCTCTCCATTCATTTTCTCCCTCCAGCCAGAGGCATTGGCTTTTTTGTTTCTTTAGCCAATGACTTCACTTTCTGAATCCAGTTCAAGCAGCCCAAGTTTTTGGTCTGCGAAGAATGAATGCAGCATAACTTTTCTTCTACTCTCCTTTACATGAAGCAAGCACAGAGCTAAGAAGATTCTTTCAGTGAAATATTAATGCTGACTATGTTTTGTGCGAGAGACTGTGCCAAGCATTAGGAATAAAATGGTGACCAAGACTGTTGTATATGGTTATGATAGGAAAATGGAGTGTGCCTCATTCAACCTCAATTTCTCTCTTGCTTCTCATTCTTTCTCTCACTTAAACACCAGAGGGAAAGGAAATTAACACTAGACACGTGTATCCCTAGCATATTCACATGTCTCACTCAGTTTAAAAAAAACACTCATAAGAAAGCAATGTTATCCACATCTAACAGTAAGGACTATAGTCTCAGAAATGTAAATGCATTTGTCCAATCTCAACATGAGATGGCCAGAAAAGATTAAATTGGTTTTCAACCCAACATCTAACTCCCAAAGTGCACATTTTCATGATACACTGCTTCTTCAAATGGAAGAAACCAAACTCACTCACTGAAGCTATAGGAGAAATCTCTAGTTATGCATGAGAGCTATAAAAAAAAAAAAGACTCTACCAGATCATTCTGGTCATCCTGAGGATTTGTCAGGGTAGAAAGGGA
Source organism: Madoqua kirkii (assembly GCA_006408675.1). NCBI lineage: Eukaryota > Metazoa > Chordata > Mammalia > Artiodactyla > Bovidae > Madoqua > Madoqua kirkii. Next base: position 20,642 of record SJYC01003957.1, on the reverse strand, counting down.
AGCCACTGGCCAGACTTGGACAAGACCTGGGGAAAGAGTAGTGATTTGTAAAGGAGATGGATGGAGCTGAACGGTCAAGCTCTTCTGAGCATTTGCTACCTAAGTGAGGGTCTAGGGAGGAATTTCCTTCCTCCTTTCCTGGCCCTGAATGGCCTGTGTGACCTGAAATGCAAGCAGATCACAATATACACAATTTCAAGTATGATTTATAATATATTGAAATAGCGACCAATAGTTTATCTTCAGTCTAAAGCTGGGTCCAAGACTCTGCATTTCTAACAAGCCCCTAGGTTTTGCTGATACTGCTGGCACCAAATCATACATTGAATAGTAAGGTTCTAAAAAAAAGGTGAACATACTCTTCTATATCCTTAGACTTTTTTTTAATTATTAGATTGAATTATTTAAATTGTCATTTGTGTAGGTTAAAAATGGTCAAATATCAGCAATTTCATGATACAACTAAATTAACAAATTACTATAATCAATATTTTAATTTGCCTGATAGAGTCAAATAGGTTGCTAGGTGTCAAAACACATTTCCAGTTGACAGAATTAGATGGCATGTGTAGTTGATGAAAAATACCAGAGAGTATTAACAGAAAAGTATGAAAAATGAACAGGAGTCGGCTAATAATATTCTAATGGGAAATTATTCATTGTAGGTGATTCTATAACCCACAGTGATGTTCACAGGAGACATACTGCTGTTCAAGTTATTGAAGAGATAGAAACATAGTCCCAAAGGCCACCGGACACAAACTGTACACACAGTTCTATGCTGCCTGGGTTTTATGCCAAAATGATGTTTTTCCAAGCCTGATCATCTCCATCTTTATCTTTCTGTTTCTATAATAGATCTGTTTGGCTCACTTTGGTTGTTTAGGCATGCCAGCTCCTAAATGCTCATGTGCTTTATCTACTCTGTTCTTATGTTACATCTATAAACAGAAGATAGGGGACAAGTATGATAGCAACACATATCATAACAATCACTATTTATTCAGGTGTATTGTGTGGGCAGTGGAAGTTGCGTGTTCCATATTACTCAGATGATCATCTCAACAATAGGATATATAGGAACAGGGTACTAAAGAAATATTACCAGGTTTTTATTGTATGTATATGAGTAAAATTTGTAAGCTTTATAATACATGACTTGGAAAGAGGCAAAGAAGTTCTAAAGAAAATTTTCTCTCACTGAAGTAGTGAGATCCCTAACATTACTAGAAATTCCTTATTAAGTCAGACAAGCCTAAATATGCTCCAAGAAAATATCATAGATATGATTCACTCATTTTCATCATTCAGCATTCAATAAACATTAATTTTCTAACATGTGCCAGGAACTTGCTAAGTTCTAGAAATACAAAAGTGCATAAAACATAGTCTTAGACATCCATGGAGATGAATAATGATGTTTGCAGCATATGAGACTTAGTATATTCAGAACAGAGTGATAGAATTATAAAATTATTTTAGCTATTCTTTTTATATTAAAAACATGTTTCAGAGAAATTATAGAAATGCAGATACTACAAATTCAAAGACCTGCATGTAGGCAAATTCTATCCCCTCTTCAAAAAAATCTTTACTTTTTCTTTAAATTTCCCAGAAATAATCCACCTTGTTTAGGAAATGAAGATTGGATTTGTGTCTGTTAGCAGAAGATAACCAGTTTACAGATCACCATCTTTCTTCACAGGAAAGCAGCTTCTGCAAATGCCCAATTAAATTAGAATCATGTGATTAGATTTTTTGTTTACAAGATCTTAAATATCAACACATTATCTAGTTACTAAGGGAGATATTAAACCAATGGGTCAAAATGGAGTCAACTAATTAAAACCTGAGACAGAGTAAGAAGGAAACTTCAGAAGGGTTGTTATGCCCTGGAAAAACAGTTGTTAAGTACCCTGGGGACTTTTCTAATAACAGAGCAGTGTTCATGGTTCATCTAGCAGGGAGGTACCTGATTACCACAGAATGAACCTCTTTATAATTAATTTTCTCAGCATATCCTGTCTTCTTGAATCACTTGCAATATATCCCAAGATGATTTTGAAATGATGACAATAGACATTTATTCAACTATATACTGCTATAAGCATTTCTCCAATTTACTAATACAGAATAAAGCCTACTAGTTTATAATCTCTGATTGTATAGTTTATTGAACTGTCAGGATTTCAATAAGTTGGTGTTATTTTAAACCAAAATAATTTAAAATCCTATGACCTCAAACCTTTCCAAACATTGGACTCCACCTTTCCTATGGTTTTCCCATAATTAAGACTTGATTATTGCTTGTCAATGAATATGAAAACTAGCATGATATTCCCAGCAGGAAGCATTGCTACATCAAAGATAGAAGAATCTTCCTTGGCTTGTGCAGATTAAATGAGTAACAAAGCAGGTAAAGATTCTTTTGAACTATCCATGTGAACAAATTTGGTAATGAATGAATAAGCCTGAGACAAATCAAAACAGAAATGTAGATCAGGAAATATTCGAGGTAAATCACATGATGCCAGGGCAACCCATACTTACTGTATCTTGCATAATGAACGATGAGTCCAATGCACACTGCCAAGACAATTAAGGAAATAAAGCCGATGAGGCCAATAACCCAGGGCTCCAGACAAGCCCTCTTCCTCGCCCTCACCACAAATGACCTGAGAAAGAAAGCAAATGGATGGATTATATTATAATGTACACCACACTCACTCCTTAGGTGAAACAGATATTCCTGGGGAATTGATTCAGGACACTCAGAAGGAAGAGTACTGTTTTGATTTAAAACACACCACATCTCAGGCTGCTGAAGCCATTCCTGGCTCTGGTTGCCTGACCTTAGTCAGGTAATTTGATTTCTCTGTGCCTCAGTTTCCTTGCTCAAAAAATGAAGATGATAATGATAGCACCAGTCTCAGAGGATTATCATTAAAGATTAAATGAATTACTGTAGGTAAATTGCCTACAACAGTGCCTAGCATGTAGCAAGTGCAATGTAAGAGTTCGCTATGATTTACTGAGCCAGTCACATGCAAGATACTTTCAGGCACTGTACAATCTATAAAAATGTTTAAAGCCTATTTCCATCATAGAATATTAAATGGCCTATGATACACGTTAGGGCTTCCCTGATGGCTCAGTGAGTCAAAAACTGCCGGCAATGCAAAAGACACAGGAGATGCAGGTTCAAGCCCTAGGTCTGGAAGAGCTCCTGGAGAAGGAAATGGAAACCCACTCCAGTATTCTTGCCTGGAAAAGAATTCCTCCCATGGACAGAGGAGCCTGGTGGGCTACAGGCCAAAGGGCTGCAAAGAGTTGAATTCAACTGAGTGACTAAACACACAGACCACCAGGGAACTCCCTAAATCCTAAATTGTTATGAGTTTGGGGATTCACAGGTGGCACTAGTGGTAAAGAACCTCCTTGCCGATATAGGAGACACTCGATCTCTGGATCAGGAGATCCCATAGAGTCAAACACAACTGAAGTCACTTAGCATGAACATGATATATGTTATAGCTTGAACCATATCAGGTTCCAGGCAAAGCTCCTAATTCTGTTCTCGTAATATTTTTCTGAAACAAACTTCGAGGATACACTTAACTCTAGAAAAGAACCAGAGTTCTTTTCCACAGAGCCAGAGTGTTTGAACTGATGTTTACCTCTAAACTTCGGCAATGCTGCAGGAAATCCCCTCTGCGTGCAACTTCCTCAACCTCTCCCATTTGTTCTGCTTTCAAAAATATGTTACTGAAAAATGCTGATCAACCTGCTTTTTGTTTGATTAGTAAAGTTACCATTTCCTTGTGTTACAATAGCTTCTAAACAAACTCAAAAGTTAGAGAAAATGAAAAGTCAGAGTGGGTCAAGTTGTTGAATCATGATGCTGTTATTTTTTATTTCTTGGAGTATTTATCGTGCTGGAAGAAACAAGGCATGTGTTCTTGTCTCCACAGAAGCCTGGTACATGAGAACTGGGGGAAAGGAGAGGGTTATCCTGGAAGGTGGATTCAGAATAAAGAGAATTCCAAGTCCAACCCTTTCCTTACCAGCTTGGACAAGTTATTTAGACCCTGAACTAAGTTCCTCCATCTGGCAATAAGTGACAGGCCACCCACCGTCTAAAGCACTATAGGACCCTGAATGAGACCATGAATGTGAAAACTTCTTGAAAATTGCGAAGAATTTTACAGTAAATAATCGTTGCTTACGGAAATCAAGGGAACTCCATTTCCTGGTGATTCAGGACTTGTTGTTTAGTCACTAAGTCATATCCAACTCTTTTGGGACCCCACGGACTGTAGCCCGCCAGGCTCCTCTGTCTCTGGGATTTCCCAGGCAAGAATACTGGAATGGGTTGCCATGCCCTCCTCCAGGGGTCTTCTGGATCCAGGAATTAAACCCACATCTCCACATTAGCAGGTGGATTCTTTACCACTGGGCCTCCAGGGAAGCTTGATACAGGACTAGGAAGTGGTATATCATTTTGGTCGCCGGCACACCTTCATCCCATCTGGACTCTGTCTCAATGTCCTGTTCAGTGGGGACACTGTCACAGAAGCTAGTAGTATCATCACTACAGACCTCTGCCCCTGCTGAAGTCACTGGGATGCAGTGAAGTCTCCAGGGACCTACTTGGTCTCCTCCCTTGGTTCTGTGATTTCCTCATGGGGCTGTAGCCAAGGAAACTTTATCTTCCTCTCCCCAATCTCTTCCATCTCCAGTTCTCATTTAAGTGGGATTCCAAACACCTGTTCCTAGAATGACGATTGCTGAAATATAAAAACACATCTCCACTTGTGCATATTTCTTATGTGAAGATGTGCTTAAGAAGCTTATAAACTGATTCCTGTCCCTCCATCCCTGAATGCTTGCTATTCACTTGTTGCAGAAGAAAGGAGATGTGTACAGCAGACATAAGCCAAATTTTAGAGGGAATATGTGGAGGGAAGGGCTTCGTAACTAATTTCAACACATGCCAGATGCATATAATTTGTAATTGTAGGAAACAATTGGCACAATCATCAAACGAACGTGTAAAATTGTGAAATATAAGACAGAAGTTATATTTATTCTACAAAAACTTTTCACTGAGATAGAGAATTTTAAAATGCAGCTACTAAATTTATGAGGTAGTATTTACCTGTATCAGCACACAAAAGACCAATGAACTATTTTAATGAAAAACTGTTGCAGAATAATACGCATTCTATGTTTGGCTTTTGTAAATGTTAATAATAAAAGTACATGTGTGTGTGCATAGAGAAGTATATTAGAAAAACACAAAATTTTTTAATAGTAAGAAGTGAATTAACAAAAGTAAGTGGGCATCATATTTTTTATGATGGATTCTTTTAAAAAGGAAATATCATGGCTTTCAAATTAAATGAGAGAGAAACTAAGGAGGACAGTTATACATGTCTTTTAAAAAACTGATTAGAGTGTAGTTGCTTTATAATGTTGTGTTAGTTTCTGCTGTACAGCAAAGTGAATCAGCTATATGTATACATGTGTCCCCTCCCTCTTGAACTTCCCTCCCATCCTCCCCACCCAATCCTCTCTGGGTCATCACAGAGCACTGAACTGAGCTTCCTGTGCTATACAGCAGCTTCCCATTAGCTAACTATTTTACACGTGATAGTGTATATATATCAAAGCTACTCTCTTCATTTGTCCTACCCTTTCCTTCCCCACCCGTGTCTACATGTCCATTCTCTACACCTGCGTCTCTATTTATGCCATGCAAATAGATCCAGCTGTACCCTTTTTCTAGATTCCATATATATGCATTAATATGCATGTCTTTTCATGGAGTTCCTATCACTAACTTGTTTGAGATATAACTGTGTCTTCTGTTCCTCTCTCTCACCTCTCAAAACTATTTTAAAGATCCTCTCTCTTCGGTGGCTTTGAGGGAAATAATAGGGATAGCATAGAATAAACCAAAAGAATCCATTAAAAATACTCTGAATAAACAATTAAGAGTATGTTTTTGATTCTGACCACAAGCTTATTTATTGTACAGTGTGATACCAGAAGTTCGATTCTCTCCCTTATTTTCTACATATGAAAGATAAGAACTACAGTCCCTTCCTAACTTGATAAGCTCTTAGAGAAAGAAATGATAAAATATTTTATTACTCTGAGCTGCCAAGTAGAAAATCATTGTACAAATAGTAAGAATTACTATTATCATTATTTTAATTATTAATAATAATGGCAATGGCCATATTACTGAGATTTTGTCATTGGAAACATCTCTTCCCTTCCCTGTATGGCATTGCTTTTCAAACTGATTAACCCTGTTTTTTAATTACTTTTTGGTTTGCTCTCTCTGCGAGTGATTCAGTGTTGAATTGCTACAAATTAGATGTAGTGGAAATGTGCTATAAAAAAATAGAGGAATAAATCTATTTTACATATCAACAGACACTTATGTAACTAACCCCTTCCTGCACATAAACCCTTGTCCAATTATGATTGAGGTCTGTTGAAAATTATCTGAACCTCCTCATGTATAACTACCTTCAGATAGACTAGATAAATTCTAATAGCTTCAGTGGTATCAAATTTCTTTCTTTCTAAGATTTTTCTTTTCAACTGAGGACATGTTTAACTAGACAGTGAAATGTAACAGGTGAATATAGCAGTTAAAATATGGTTATATATGTGGCAAAAAATTGTACAGTGGTTATATATAGTGGTAAAAAACCCACCTGCCAATGCAGGAGACTCAATTGAGATTCTGGCTCAATCCCTTGGTCAGGAAGAGACACTGGAAGAGGAAATGGCAACTCACTCCAGTGTTCTTGGAGAATCCCAAGGACAGAGGAACCTGGTGGCCTACAGTCCACAGGGTCACACAGAGTTGGACACGACTGAAGAGACTTAGCACAGCACAGCATATTTTTATAAGCCCCAAATTGCCAGAAGGCAAGTCCAGAGTTGCATTATCATGATCAATTCTTAATGTGTCATTTTCTAGAATAGTATAAAAAGAAAAGCAGGAGCATTAAGAAAAATGTGAGGGCGGGGAAGTATTTATACTATCGCAAATAAACCTCATAACAAGCATTGGAGAACTATACAACAAGGCTCACAGTGCCTCAGAGGAAAGTTTACCAAAACAATGCCAATGTAAAACTACCACCATGGACTGATTATAATGGATATTGAACTTGCTCTCTAGTCTCTGTAAGGGTGGTGGTTGTTTAGTTGCTAAGTTGTGTCCGACTCTTGGAACCTCATGGACTGTAGCCTGCCAGGCTCCTCTGTCCATGGGATTTTCCAGGCAAGTGTGTTGCCATTTCCTTCTCCAAGGGATCTTCCTGACCCAGGAATCGAATCTGGATCTCCTGCATTGCAGGCAGATTCTTTACCAACTGAGCTATGAGGGAAGCCCCTTCTGTAAGGGTAAGCAGTGCTAATATTCTTAGCTGGAATGTTTCATCTGCTCAGGCCAATTGAGCTGTTTTGAATGAATATGTGCACAGGTCTATCAAGCTGGTGATCTCAATACCTTACTTAAGCCACAGATCAGCAAAGTTTTCGGTGAAGGGCTCATAGTAACTGCAGGCTTCCCTTGTGGTTCAGCTGGTAAAGAATCCTCCTGCAATGTGGGAGACCTGGGTTCGATTCCTGGATTGGGAATATCCCCTGGAGAAGGGAAAAGCTACCCACTCCAGTATTCTGACCTGCAGTCCATGGGGTCACAAAGAGTTCACAGGACTGAGCAACTTTCACTTTCACTTTCATAGTAACTTTAACAGATTTCTGTGAAGGTCCCATAGTAACTGTAGCAGATTTCTGGTTTTCTATTGCAACTAGTGCTATGCCATTGTAGTTTAAAAGCAGGTACAGCTAATATATACAAAAATGAACATGGCTGTATTCCATAAAACTTTATTTCTGCACAGTGAAATTTGAATTTTGTATAATTTTTACTTAAAAATTTTTCAAATTCATTTCAACCATTTAAAAGCTATAATTCTTAGCTCAAGCACTGTACAAAAATAGATGGTGGGACAGGTTTGGCTCTTGGGCCACAGTTTATTGATGGCTGTTGTAAGCACTGTCCTTTTTAGTCTCAACTACTTGGCAACTCTAATGTAACACGTCTCTAATACCATTACCACTGACCTTGTTTTAACAAGTCTCACTAAAACTCATCCTACAGCTTATTTGCCTAATCTCTAAATCATTGTCGATGGCAGTAAACTGTTCTTCTGGAAATGATAGAGCCAATGACTGAAACCACTTGAAATCCAAGTTGGCCTCAGTGGCCTGGCATTCCCGTTCTTCCCCATGAGCTTTCTGGCTGTTTGTCTTTGCTCCTGCTGCCTCCTATATAGAGTAACTTAGAGTCTGTATTTTGCTTTCATCATAGATGCCTCTGTATACATAAGATTCAGTTCAGAAAAGTCCCCTCCACTTTAGTAAGTTTCATTCACTCCTATGGCAACCCACTCCAGTACTCTTGCCTGGAGAATCCCATGGACGGAGGAGCCTGGTAGGCTACAGTCCACTGGGTTGTAGAGTTGGACATGACTGAGCTACTTCACTTTCACTTTCAAGTGTCAACATCAGAATATACATTTTGAGTTCCCTTGAGGATAATGTCTGAGCCTTATTTATCTCTATTCTCTGCACTCTGCTGCTCAAGATACATTCACAGAGAGAACTGAATAGAAGTTGACTACTCAAAATTGAGCTGATCATTTGTCAGTACCACAGTATGGGTTTCAACCTCCAGTCTTTCATAGCACTTCTGGTCTGGCTCAGTCTTACACACAAAACTGGAATATTACACATAGGAAAAGTAAGTCAGTCATTATTAAGACTATTTACTATTCAAGTAAAGCATGATTTTCATAAAACACTTTAATGTAATAACTAAACTTTTGGTTAATATGTTTATTTTACCTGTTTAAAATATATAATTTTCCATCTGTGATTTTATCTATCTACTGTTAAGTATTATTGTAGCACAGAAAAGTGATAAATTAAAATAAGGGGACATTAATTTCAGGAGACATATATTATTTGGGATCATTAAATGTCTGTACATAATTACGAAATCCAAACAAAAGCATAAGGAAAGATACCATGACGAAGTAACAGCGTACTCCCTTATGATGTTCTCATGCTCATGTTCAGTCACTAAGTGGTGTCCGACTCTTTGTGACCCCATAGCTGCCTCTCTGGCTCAGTGGTGAAGAATCCCCCTGCCAATACAGAGACATGGGTTCGATCCCTTTGTCGGGAAGATCCCCTGGAGGAGGAAACAACAATCCACTCCAGTATTCTTGCCTGGATAATCCCATGAACAAAGGAGCCTGGCAGGCTACAGTCCATGGGGTCACAAAGAATCAAACACACTGAGCATGCAACTTATGACATTACCAGTTCCCTAAGTCAGTGTTTCAGTTTTAAAATCTCAATTGATAAATATTGATTCAGGTTTTATTTTATATTTAGCTCATTTCTCTACATCATAGATTGTGCTTGCTTGTTTCATCCACACAGATATTTCAGATACTTTGTCCTTTGTGGAAAACTTGTATCCACAAGTACTGGTGAGATCTTCAATCTTATGAGATTAGAGTCTTACTATAAACTAGAACAACACTATTAAAATATCCAAGGTGGAATTAAAATTTTGAATATATGTTCATGGATCATATGTTTTCATTGCTGTGTTTTGTTTTGTTTTAAGAAATACAAATTCATTAAAGTTACAAATAACATGTTTGTGTTGTGTCCACTGTTATACGAATATACATATAAATTATCTGATAGCATCAGCCAGACCCTTGGACTGAATTATGTGTGTATTCCCTACAATAATAACTATGAATAGTTCTCAAAGAGAAGTTACAATCATAACAAAGTAGTAATCTAATTTCTAGACAGTTGTTTCCATTTTCTTTCTATAGCACCAAGATAAATGGTGGGAAGCTCATTGCTTTTATTATAAATGTTTTTATTTATATTCTATCTTGTTCTAGATTGATTTAAGGTACCCCCAGAAAGATATACAGGTTTCTCTGGTGACTCAGATGGTAAAGTATCTGCCTACAATGCAGGAGACCTGGGCTCAATCCCTAGGTTGGGAAGATCCTTTGGAGAAGGGAATGGCTACCCACTCCAGTAGATATATAGTTACATTTATATAATTATTAAAGTATATATAGTGTTAAATTACATTTATATATGGTTTTGTTTAGAGATGCAGGAAGAAAGTAAAACATAAGTGGAAACACAAAATGAGACTAATACTAAAACTACTTATCATAATTCCCCATCTGGATACTTCCTTAAGTCAGACCACAAAATTTGAAGCTTTCTAGGAGCCAACTCAAAAACAAAACAAGGAAAACAAATAAACCCTGTTCATGTACATTCTTCACGGTACCCATAAGATAAAACCTGAACAATTATTTGACTGCAGTCAAATTCTTTTAGATTCTAATAGAAAGAATACTCTGTAATGTCATGAACAATATTCTCCATAATATCCTTAGCATAGAAACAAAAATTAGTTTTATAATAATCTTAATATGTTCCTCAATACTGGAAAATAGCACCAATTATTATTCAGTGAAAACAATTTTATGTCGGGGGAGGCAATGTGAAATTATTTATATCAAGCTCTAAGATAATTTTTTATCTAACAACACTTCACTAATTATTGAAATGCCTCTGTGTGGCATTTTCACATTATAAAGAAGCTAAAAGTTATTAAAATTATAGACATACGAATACAGTATTATTGAGTACAGTAGTAAATTTTTAATAAGCATTGTATTACTTAATACAATAGTAAGTTTTTGGTAAATGTTGGAGAAGACAGAAAACCCTACCACTAACTGTTAGCTTAGACAAAACCCATAGCTTAATGATTCTTATATTTAACTGACCATAAAACTCAAGTGATAATATTTTTCATCCTGCCTAGATTAAAAGGAATTTGTGATTACACATATGGTATCATCAGACTTTTTTGGACACATGTCATTATACAAGCATTAATGACATTTCAACAGTAAGGAATGTCTCTGATCTCAACTGTGTTATCAACCTGCTCTTTATTAAGTTCCCAGCCAGATACGGTATAGCACAGGAAACTACAAACTGAGACAGGTTGGCACTCTGCCTGACCAACTAGATATGGGTCTATATACTTATGAAGTGAGCTATTTTAGTCCTTAATTACAGTAACATATTTGCTTTATTTTCTTCAGACTCTTTCCAGGTCAACATAGTAAGTCAAAATGACCTGATTAGGCAATTTTAAAGGCAGCAGTTTCACACAAAATATTGATGAGACATCATTGAAGTTAGCCATAGGGAATTGTATGCACTTGAAAATGTGGAAGAAAAATAAGCACCAACAGGGAGTGCATGAGTAATTTTGGCAGGAGTATCAGAAGAAAAAATGATTGAGAAAACTGAGCCAGAGACATTCTTGAAGCTGTTAATATACAGCACTGACTTTCAGAATTTTTTGGTAGCATTAGATGATGTCCTCTTACCAAATCTTTCCCATGACTTTGTCTAGATGCATCTTATTACGGTTCACCCAATGTAGCAGAAATAACTCTGAACTGAAAGACCGGTGACCTGTTTCTCTGTATTAGACCTTTTATTTAAGAACTAAGTCCTTTCATGTAAGTTTTTTTCAGATGAGAAATCTGAGAGCAAATTCAACATCCCAGAAGTTCCAGCAATCCATAATTCCCAATTTAAATGATGTTGAATATGCTCTCATTTTCTTCATTTGTAGGAAACATTTGGAATTTTAATTGATCTACATATGCTTTAGTTTCCACCAAAGCTAGTGTTCCATGACTCAAATAATCTAAGAAATGTTCAACATTGTTACAATTAAAATTCACAGTTTTTTTTTTTAATTCACAGTTTTCTAAGCAATCAACTTTAGTATAATTTTTCATACATATCATTTTTCTGATGGATGATGCCAGATTATTTGGCATGGTCAAATTACAGGTCTGCAAGTCATTTGAAATAACCTGAGTTTTATATGAAAAAGTCATAAAGTTTCTTGACCACTTAAATCCTAAGCCAGTTTTAAAAGTCCCAATCTTGTAAAATTGTATTTTGTACAAATCACTGATGGGCCTTAAAATTAGAATGTGCCAGTTGGAATATGTGTTAAGACTCTGTGGTGTCCTGCTCATTGTTGTTTCCCTGGCAAGCACTGTATGCCATGTACAAATAATCCCTTAGAAAATCTAGTTTATGCACATAATAAAATCCATATGAATTAATTTAACAATGAGGAATAATTGGAAAATGTATGGATTCTGTTAATGTTTATATTATTCTTACAAAAGTGGGATTTTTGGTTAGTGAATTTCCTGTACCAATTGCTGACCTATAATATAAGGATTTATTGAGCTTTAACTTTTGGATGGAACATGAATTTATAAAATTAATCATTGGATTATATACTCACCTTAACTTAGTTATAATTTAATGTATTGTCATTATATAGTAGCAGTGAAATATGCTCAGATCCATATTAACATGATAGAATTAATAGCCCAAATTAACACCATAAAAATATAAGCAAAGTATTATCTTATCCAAATCAATCACCAATGTCTGTGGCTTTAATTCACATCTAAATGCTAATGCCTACCAAATCTATAAATGCAGATCACTTGTCTAAACTTCATACCCATATATCTATCTGCCTACTGTTCACAACAGGACATATCTCTCATCATTCAAATTTAGCATGTCTGTGCTAGAGACTCACAGGTGTCTATCCCAAATATTTTCCTTAGTTGTAGAATCTTTGACTTCTGGTTGGACATATGGCCCCTGGAAAATAGAAAAGTGTCCCTTATTCATAAATCTCCATATGGATTTAAGTTCTGACCAATGGAGTCTCTGTCCCAATGGGTAGAATCCTAATGTGCTAGTTGGAGTTCAGGCAATCACACTGAACCATGATTGGGAGGCTGTATATTCATTCTCATGGGACAGCACAGCAATGGAAGCCTGGATTCCTAAATACTTGGTGAATCTCCCTATCAGCCATTACTTTCTAACTCCAGATTGCCTTACATTAAACTGAAGTAAAATGATATTTTATATAAGACACTGGAACTAATCCATTATGCAAAACAGATTAGTTGCAACCAAGGTAAATTATGATTTTTAATGTAATTATCTTTGTGAAAAGAGGACATTCAAGAAATACATTTACTAATTATCTTGAAGTTTTATAGGTGAGAGATACACAAAGTACTTTACTTAGTATTCCCTGGCCACACAGTTTTGAGATATGAGTAATAAGTTTGATGCTAATAAAAAAAGGAAATCAAGATTCCACTTAGGATTCATTGTAATAAGTTCTATGACTTTATGCAAATAACTTCTATTTTCTTGTTTATGGATATATGTCTGGGCTTTGGGGTCAAACAGCTTGGGTTTAGGCCCAATTCTACTTCTCACTTGCTGCAAGCAAGTTAGCCCTCTCTAGGTCTACATTTCCCCTTCTATAAATAGAGATAATGATAGATCCTAACTGTATGGTTCTTTTAAGCGTTGATGAAATAATTCATATAGAGCAATTGGCATCATGGCAGGTAAACAGTACATGGTCAACAAATGTTGGCTTTGTCATTATTCCTACTTCATAATGAAGAGTTAAGTTGCTTTCAAAGCAGACTGAAAAATCCCTCAATTCCCTCGTGCCTGAGGGGATAAGGAAATGCTAGAGCAGGTAAGGCCTCCAATCTCAGTCCCACTCCACTCATAGCAACACTGCTCCATACAGCAGGGGTTTGCATGAATCTTGTGTGTAAACAGATGGGGAAACAATGGAAACAGTGAGAGACTTTACGTTCCTGGGCTCCAAAATTGCCACAGACAGTGACTGCAGCCATGAAATTAAAAAGCGCTTGCTCCTTGGAGGAAAAACTATGACAAACCTAGACAGCATATTAAAAAGCAGAGACGTTACCTTGCCAGCAAAGGTCGGTCTAGTCAAAGCTATGGTTTTTCCAGCAGTCATGTATGGATGTGAGAGTTGGGCCATAAAGAAAGTTCAGCACTGAAGAACTGATGCTTTTGAACTGTGATGTTGGAGAAGACCCTTGAGAGTCCCTTCGACTGCAAGGAGATCCAACCAGTCTATCCTAAAGGAAATCAGTCCTGAATATTCATTGAAAGGACTGATGCTGAAGCTGAAACTCCAATACTTTGGCCACTTGATGTGAAAAACTGACAAACTGGAAAAGACCCTGATGCTGGAAAAGACTGAGGCAGGAGGAGAAGGGGATGACACAGGATGAGATGATTGGACGGCATCACAAACTCGATAGACATTATTTGAGCAAGCTCTGGGAGTTGGTGATGGACAAGAAAGTCTGGCGTGCTGCAGTCCATGGGGTTGCAAAGAGGTGGACATGACTGAGCAACTGAACTGAATTGACCTGTGTGTAAAAAGGATTCAACTGGTAAAGAAAATGTGTAAAAGTACTCATCTTTGGAGCTGTCTAGCTCTAAAAATCTGTAAATCAAGCTGATGATCAGTCACAAAGTGTACAGTTTAGTGCAAAGCTTTAGAACTCTGCTTAAGAAGCTCAAATCTAGCTTTGCTGTTGGATCCAGTAATATATATCCAAGTACTTAATTATGACTTGAATGTATTTTAAGGTTTGAAAGATTGCTTTGAAATATTTTATATGTATCATTTATTATCTTTGCTATTTTCTAGACTAGGGAAGTGGAGACACTAAGTTTAAGCTAATTATTTAAAGAGCAAGGAAAGTTACCTCTGCTTAACCAAGAGAGTGGGCTTCCCTGGTAGCTCAGATAGTAGAGAATCCACCCGCAGTGTAGGTTTGATCTCTGGGTTGGGTTTGATCCCTGGGTTGGGAAGATCCCTTGGAGGAGGGCATGGCAACCCACTCCAGTATTCTTGCCGGGAGAATTCCATGGATAGAGGAGCCTGGCGGACTACAGTCCATGAGAAACTGAGCACATAGTACAACCAAGAAAGCGCTTGAGATTCTAGGGATCATGATGTAGTGGCAGCAGCAGGGAGTATTAGAGAGTTCAAGCCCAGAGTTAGAGGTGTGTGTTCAAACTCCAATTGACCGATCACTTAGAGATCTGGAAATCTCAGTCTTCCTAATCTTTGGTTTTCCTATCTGTAAAATCATGATCATATTAAAATTGTCTGCCTCACAGTTGTTGATAGGTGTCAAGAATATATGTTGAAGTTTTGTGTAAAGAACATATATACATATATAATATATCCATATGTATGTATATATATATATATCCTACTATATATACATATATATATATATCTTCTGAATTTTACTATGACCTGGTAAGTTTTTAATGTGCAATAATCAATTTTTTAAAGTCCAAATTCAAATGGCAATAATAACAACAGCAACAATAATATCTCCTGGGTCAGGTAGACACCTGTATTAGTTTAACTCTTCTACCTGGTAACACTGGACTCAGTACACAGGTGAACTGGGAGCACAGATTCCATCTTTAGTATTGACTCACTCACTTATTCATGTGATCACATGTGAATTACCTAATCTTTGACTGTGGTATCCCTTAATTTATAGAACACAGAAAGGCTTTCTGTCCCCAAGCCTCAGAGGTCTACTCAGAAAACTATCTATTGAATGATAACACTGTTCCTTGAAAATATAACTTTTATATCTTTTGACACATGAGACAGTTAAATCAGCGTAGCAGTAGCACTACTGAGGTAGATAGAGGAGGCATTGTGGGGATGGTATAGCATTGTGATTAAGAACCTATGTTTGCAATCAGATAGACTAGAGTTGGCAGTCAGATATTTTGAATTCCAAAGTATCATAGAGTCACCATAAATTGTATCTTGCAATCTTTCCTCTGAAGATGTCAGATGATATCTTTTTTGAAGCTGCAGAAGCAGATATAGAAGGATTTAGCACTCTTTAAAGTTGAGATATAATTCATCGCAGAACAAAGTAATAATTGCCATCATTTGTTTCACATGTGCTGTGTGCTACCTACTGTTCTAAAATATCATGTGCATTTAATCTTTATTAAAAAAATAATGGTTATATTATTATACATATTTTCTAGATGAGGAAACTGAGGCTTAGTCAAGTAACAATATTTGCCCAGAAGTGATAAATGGCAGAACTGGTAATTAACCCAGGTCTGTGTATGTGTGTGTGTGAGTGTGTTAGTCACTCAGTCATGTCCAACTCTGTGCAACCCCATGGACTGTAGCCTGCTTTACTCATCTGTCCATGAGAATTTCCGGGCAAGAATACCAGAGAGGGTTGCCATTCTCTTGTCCAGGGATTTTCCTAACCCGGGGATTGAGCCTGAGTATCCCGTATTGCCGGCTGATTCTTTACCATCTGAGCCACCAGGGAAGCCCTAACCTCGGTTTAAACTCTAATCCTGAGGAAGCCATGAAATGCAGACAGAATGCCCATTTCAGCACTAACAGTCTTAGAAGACCTGCTCCACAACTGCCTGGTGTCCCCATCCTCAAGGATGAAAGCATCAGGCATACTTGTAAATCTCAGTGCTGGCAAGAAAGCTGTGATGTTGTTTTATTTTTTGAATGTTTCTATTTATTCCATATTATATTGAGACAAGGATATTTTGGAGGAAAGCAAACAAAAATGAATAATAACAAAGGTTCACTAGACAGTTACAGTTATTACAGACTAATGAATTTCTTCCATGAAATAGTGCCCTAAGGAAAACTTGATTTTCACACTATAGCAAATGCTGCAATCTTTTTTAGAAAGCAACTGTATAATTGAATGCTGATCACTTTTCAGATAGTACAGTAAAGTTAGTTCACATCATCTTGTTTAAATACAAAGACAATTTTAAGAATATGAATAATAACAAAGGTTCACTAGACAGTTACAGTTATTACAGACTAATGAATTTCTTCCATGAAATAGTGCCCTAAGGAAAACTTGATTTTCACACTATAGCAAATGCTGCAATCTTTTTTAGAAAGCAACTGTATAATTGAATGCTGATCACTTTTCAGATAGTACAGTAAAGTTAGTTCACATCATCTTGTTTAAATACAGAGACAATTTTAAGAAAATTAAGTAAGGACAGTCTATGAATTCTTCAAAACATTTCTAAAGATCAATCAATGAACATAAAATTATACCACCCTCCTTCCTCCTTTGGTATATATGTCCATTCTTTAATATTAACCAGTATTGACTTGTTTCTTTGCCTATACATTATATAAACAGGTATTCCTACACATGCATACACATTTTCTCCATGTGTGTATATGCATATGTGTGTGTTTTCCATTTCTGTGTTAGGAAGCAAATTTTCCAAAGACTCTTCTTTTAGCTTCCTACACACAATAGGCAGTATTATAGTAAAAATAATAGACCACAGAGCCAGAAAGGTCAAGGTCAGTTTCTCGATCCAACACTCACTAACCCTGAGCTGCAATTATTTTGTCTTTTAAAGGAGAGATCATAATAACAGCTTCTCAAACGATTGTCAAAATTAAATCAGATAGCATTTTACAAAAGGTGTAATACATAATATAGATGCTCAACAAATCAGTTTCTTCCACAAAGAACTTAGTACAGAATGAGAACTCATTAAAAGTTGTTACATGGACCAGGACGGATCTCAGTTGAAAGAGAAGTGACACAGAGCATTAAACACTTGGAGCACCATCATAAAGTGTCTCTGGACCTACACCTCACCCTTCATTATCACTTTCTGTTGACTAATTTCAGGGAGAAAGGAAGATGTTGTTAGACTAAATTTACATTGAGATTTTTCCCTGTAAGCAAACACATTCTTAACCCAAGTAAGACCACTCTCTCTATCAGACACAAACTACCCAAATTATGTCTGTATCCACCCTCAGTTTACCATACATTCTGAAATTACCTTCTCTTCCTTAATCATCACTATGTTGTGTAAATGGCTACCCTTCTCCCTTGGAGGAAAAGGTGACCTGGAAGAGAACACCTCCCATTAAGATATAATTATACCGATTTAAATAAAACAAAGGGCCACCTCTTTAATAGCTGACCTATTTCATTTCTACTTTAAGTTCTTTCTGTCTTAAAAGTTCCTTTCTTTTTATGGTTTTACACTATATCAGTTTTTTACAGTAAATCAGAATTACTCTGTGTAACTTTTAAAAATACAATTCCCATACCTCAACCAGAGATTCATGGGAATTCTTGAATGAGAACTGAACATTTTTTAATAAGTACCCAGTGCATTTAATGGAGGGGATCCATGAGTTATAAGTTGAGAGATAATGCTTACCCTATTGAGTAAAAATTAAAGTTGTCCATTTTGTTTCACTGGAATAGTACTCAGTTTACCTTCATCTGTCTAAACATGTGAAATATTAATGTCTATAAAATCTGTCTGTAGTCAGTGGTTGCTGGTTGTCAGTGCTTGCTGGTGAATACAGTCAGCAGACATGTCCATCAATATTATTATATTATTATATATTATATTATTATTTAATAAATATATTCTTCTTTTCCAAAATCTCTTCCCTGTAAGCTTACACCTGAAGAAGTTTTCTTTAACCTTCCGTTGTATTTCTTTTTTTATAAAAGTAATGTATTGATTTCTTCATGTTCAAAGAACAGTATACAATCAGAATCTGGAGAAAACAATAGTATTTAAAGAATAATGTTTACCTGATCTGAATTTCTTCTAACTTTTAAATTCTAAAATTCAGTTCAGTTCAGTTGCTCAGTCATGTCCGACTCTTTGCGACCCCATGAACCACAGCCTGCCAGGACTCCCTGTCCATCACCAACTCCTGGAGTTTACCTAAACTCATGTCCATTGAGTTAGTGATGCCATCCAACTATCTCATCCTCTGTCATCCCCTTCTCCTCCTGCCTTCAATCTTTCCCAACATCGGGGTATTTTCAAATGAGTCAGCTCTTCACATCAGGTGGCCAAAGTATTGGAGTTTCAGCTTAAACATCAATTCTACCAATGAACACCCAGGACTGACCTCTAGGATGGACTGGTTGGATCTCTTTGCAGTCCAAGGGACTCTCAAGGGTCTCCTCCAACACCATGATTCAAAAGCGTCAATTTTTCAGCACTCAGCTTTCTTTATAGTCCAACTCTCACATCTATACATGACTACTGGAAAAACCATAGCCTTGACTAGATGGACCTTTGTTGACAAATAGTGGTTTTCATTTAGAACAGGTAAAGTAATGGAGAAGCTATGTAGCTGAAGTAGTGAAGAAGTAGTGAAGAAGCATATCAGAAATATGCTTAAAGAAAAAGTAGCAGAGTTCAATGTTATATGCCACCCTGGATGAAAGTAAGGTTTGAGGAAATTGGATACATGTATATTTATGGCTAAGTTCCTTCACTGGTCACCTCAAACTATCACAACATTGCTAATCGGTTACACACTGATACAATATGTTTTTGGTGTTACAAAAAGAGGGGGAAAAAAGAAGAAGAAGAAGAAGCATGTCATTTGAGTAAATTAAATTTTTCCACCTGTTTCTGATTTGCCTTCCCAGTGAGCCAGTGGCCTTAAAAAGAAATTGCCTATAGAGAATGGAAATCCTTGGGCATAGTCAATAGAAATGAAGAAAGGAAAAGCTTCAGGAGGGCTGATTTCTTGATCTGAGTGCTTTTGACACAAATGTGTTCAGCTTGTGAGAATTCACTGAGTTGTAAAAATATTTAATGCATACTTTACTGTATATACATTATATTTCAGTAAAAAATAAAAACCTATAACAATCACTGTTTAAAAAATGAAATTCCCTATATACTTTAACATACTTCTTTCTTCAAAGCATTCTAGTTGGTACATTTATTCCAGCAGATGTGCATAATAAGCTTAATCCTTTTTGACTCTACCCATTCTCTAAACATCACCTAGGCTGACTCAAACATAATTATGCTTCACTTTCTATACAATTTTTAGATCAGGAAGTTTTTGTTTGTTTTCTGTTGATGCATATTTTCATCTGTGATGAAGCAGAACTGAAAATATTTTCTGCTTCAAATTAGAGATTATACTCAGAAAAATTCATTCCAATACCCCCACATTATAACTCCCCTACACAAAGTCCAGACTCAGATCAATGTAGCCTGAAACCAAATTTAGAATCTTGAGTTTGATAGGATTATATATTTAAATAAAAGTCATTTTCAATAGTAATATTGTAAAAAGTAAAGCAGACAAATTGTAGATACAAAACCATCATAGATTATAGAGAAGTACTTAAAAAAGGCAGGAAGCCTTGAAAAGTCTGATTAAATTTGTGATTTCTCTAGCTCTGAATTGACTTATTAACAAATATAGAGGGTATTAAAATTCTCATAACTTTGTAGGACTCTCCATCAATTACAGAGCCTACATGTTCTTCATTTTTAAGATCCCATTAGGAGTTTTATACTTTTCAAATTATTTCCTTCTCAAAGCAGAAATTTTAAAAAAATAGCATGCCAATATTTTAATCAGAAAATAAAATTTTAATATGAGGATAAAATTTTCAGAGTCCAAACTAGTACACTGTAAACTTGTTACTATTTAGTTTCTAACTTTAAAAAAAAAA
>SJYC01003956.1:0-47400 GCA_006408675.1 Madoqua kirkii | reverse complement strand
CCCACTGTCTTCTTAAATTTTTCTTGTTCTTTTAAAACATATATAGTTTTTTAAATTTATGCTATTTATTTACAGAATGAAGCATAAGTTTAATATTTAAGGTTGATTTCAGTTTTTTTCTCATGTATAATTTTAATTAAGTATATAATATAGTATAATGCACTATAATATATAACATTGCTGTTGTTGTTTAGTCATTATGTCGTGTTCAACCCCATGGACTGTAGCCCACCAGGATCCTCTGTCCATGGGATCTCTCAGGCAAGAACACTGGAGTGGGTTATTGTTTCCTTCTCCGTAATATATAACATACTTGGGACAAATAGAACTCAAGGTAGAAACACATTCTATTTTCCTCAAAACAAACTAAAAGACAGTTGTAAAACACCATGTATCTTTATCTTTTGTTGAACTGTTTTGAAAGTATATAGAAAAACATTTTAGAATGAGACAGAAGAGGACAGGGAACCCTAGTATATAAAGAAGAGAAATCTATTTCTTGACAATATTTCAGTTTAAATATCAAAAGTATTTTTCCATATTAAGCAAATAATAAATTAGAGATCTACACATTCCTTGATGTGGTTCATGCCATTTTAAATTAAACAAGTTAACTTTAGACACAGGAAAAGAGAACTCACCGATACATTGCTGACCAGCAGGGAAGATTCCTCTGGAGACCAAGGTCTGCAATCAAGTGTGTGTATCTAGACTCTATCAGCAAATTTGAGGGCTGGATTAAGAAGAGGGAAGTCACTGATGATCTAAATAGAACCAGTCTGACAGGTCTTGGCCAGTTGATGGAGACTGTGTTACTAGTAAGACAAAGTCAAATTTTATAGGGAGCAAGAAAATATAAATCATACTGGTACTTTCTAGGAGTGGGAACTTAAAAGCTGTTGTCTTCAGACTATGATAATTTAAAAGTGTTACTATAAACCATATAAACTAGATTTTTTCAATAAAAGTTAGATATTTAAATCTAGGAAAAAAATATAAATCTTTCTCAACCTCACATTTCCAATAAGAAACTTTGGTTTAATTAAGTTAAATTGGTTGAAATCACTGTTAATACCTCATTATAGTACTAACACCTATTTCTTGAAATAATATTTTTGTTTATTAATAAAAGGCGCTATGGGGAAATATATATATAAAGGAAGCCATGATTTTTGTTGCTTATAAGGGTGAATTCTTTTTTTTTAATTGGAAGATAATTGCTTTACAATGTTGTGTTGAATTCTGCTGTACAACAGGGAAGGAACATAGATGCAGTCTATTTTGCTAAGAAAATGTTCCTTCAACCTTTTCACTCTGCCATTCTGAAGCATGGCCCTAACCTATGCTTTTGCACAAATATTTCAAATTTGCATCACATGCTTAGGAAAGTGAACAATGCTGAGAATTTTACTGTGGTTTGTATGTATGGGGCACTAGGAGATATTGCTAAAAGATCCATTGGTGCTACAGGGTAGAACTCATACCAGGGATTTAGACTTGATCTTATGAATAAGAGAAAGTCAATCAAAAAGTTTAAATGAAACAGTAATGTAATCAAACGTGTGTGGTGTTGGGAAATACCCTTAAAAGCAAAATTCCTTGCCAACCCAAAACTGCTCCAAAAGATAAAGAAAACATTTTTATTATTGAATAAGTATTAAACCCAAATGTGATAAATTTCACAGATGATCTGCTCAAGGGACTGAAAAGATTAAAAAAAAAAATGCATCACCCTTTTATATAGCCAAGCAGATACAACCTGCTAGATTCTTATTCTCAAGATAAATAACTGCTGCTGCTGCTGCTGCTGCTAAGTTACTTCAGTCGTGTTTGACTCTGTACGACCCCATAGACGGCAGCCCACCAGGCTCCCTCATCCCTGGGATTCTCCAGGCAAGAACACTGGAGTGGGTTGCCATTTCCTTCTCCAATGCATGAAAGTGAAAAGTGAAAGTGAAGTCGCTCAGTCATGTCTGACTCTTCACGACCCTGTGGGAAGCTATTATATAACATCTTTTTTTTTAAACTAATCTGACATGCTTTCCACTCTACCATCCATATAATAAAAGTTTCACTGTGGTATTTATTGAAAATACAGTAAAGATTAGAAAAGCATTAATATCTCAAAATTATGTGCCATCATTCTTCTAGAAAATTCATATAGTTTGCACATATTAACCCTTAGTTAGGACAGTGGTGTTTCCTATGGTGGAGACAGGCATACCTGCCAACACAGTCATTATTATCTTATTAATGAGAAGATAATAATCTAATTTTTTAAAATGTGTACTGACACATGTATATGCAAATGTCTATGTATTAGTGTCAGGTAAAATCTTTAAACTGCCTCCTCTAATTCCTGTAAATAGATGTTTCTCCTTTATGTACTCATAGTATCATAACACATACCATAATGTACTAGAAATTTTTGTTTATTTTATCTCAACCCCACTAAACTGTAAATTCTTAACAGACAGTAACTTTATTCCTAAGACACATGGGCTCTCAAAAATATGCATGGAAAGGAGAGAGGGAAGGACGGAGAAAGGAGGTATGTGGAACCAATCCTAAAAAATCATTGTAAAGAAGGCAAATAAGTATGGTTGACTACTTCTATTCAGCCATTTAACCAATGGCTCATCTGAACAGCTGTAAAAGTTGGGATCCACAGTGAAGTGTGGGATTAGGCTGCCAAGAACTGGAATCATTCTCTAATGATAACTCAAGAAACCTCTTCATTGGGGCATTTTGTACTTGGGATTGGAGAGAGCAATATCTCAGCTTTTTAAATTCTAACTAAGAGATAGCACTGAAGAGAAGCATGGATATCTACTTGAAGTTATAAAAAAGCAAGAGAGTTCCAGAAAAACATCTATTTCTGCTTTATTGACTATGCCAAAGCCTTTGACTATGTGGATCACAATAAACTGTGGAAAATTCTGAAAGAGATGGGAATACCAGACCACCTGACCTGCCTCTTGAGAATTCTGTATGCAGGTCAGGAAGCAACAGTTAGAACTGGACATGGAACAACAGACTGGTTCCAAATAGGAAAAGGAGTACATCAAAGCTGTATATTGTCACCTTGCTTATTTAACTTATATGCAGAGTACATCATGAGGGCTTCCCTGGTGGCTCAGAGGTTAAAGCGTCTGCCTCCAATGCGGGAGACCTGAGTTCGATCCCTGGGTTGGAAAGATCCCCTGGAGAAGGAAATGGCAATCTACTCTGCTGGGCTGGAAGAAGCACAAGCTGGAATCAAGATTGCCAGGAGAAATATCAATAACCTCAGATATGCAGATGACACCACCCTTATGGCAGAAAGTGAAAAGGAACTAAAAAGCCTCTTGATGAAAGTGCAAGTGGAGAATGAACAAGTTGGCTTAAAGCTCAACATTCAGAAAATGAAGATCATGGCATCTGGTCCCATCACTTCATGGGAAATGGATGGGGAACCAGTGGAAACAGTGTCAAACTTTATTTTGGGGGCTCCAAAATCACTGCAGATGGTGATTGCAACCATGAAATTAAAAGACGCTTACTCCTTGGAAGGAAAGTTATGATGAGCCTAGATAGCATATTCAAAAGCAGAGACATTACTTTGCCAACAAAGGTCCCTCTAGTCAAGGCTATGGTTTTTCCAGTAGTCATATGTAGATGTGAGAGTTGGACTGTGAAGAAAGCTGAGCATCGAAGAATTGATGCTTTTGAACTGTGGTGTTGGAGAAGACTCTTGAGAGTCCCTTGGACTGCAAGGAGATCCAACCAGTCCATCCTAAAGGAGATCAGTCCTGGATGTTCATTGGAAGGACTGATGTTGAAGCTGAAACTCCAATACTTTGGCCACCTGATGTGAAGAACTGACTCACTGGAAAAGACCCTCATGCTGGGAAAGAT
Organism: Madoqua kirkii; assembly: GCA_006408675.1. NCBI lineage: Eukaryota > Metazoa > Chordata > Mammalia > Artiodactyla > Bovidae > Madoqua > Madoqua kirkii. Next base: position 43,503 of record SJYC01003956.1, on the reverse strand, counting down.
GGAGGGCAGGAGGAGAAGGGGACGACAGAGGATAAGATGGTTGGATGGCATCACCAGCTCAATGGATATGAGTTTGGGTGGACTCCGGGAGTTGGTGATGGACAGGGAAGCCTGGCATGCTACGATTCATGGAGTCACAGAGAATCGGACACAACTGAGCAACTGAACCAATAGTTGAAAAAGATACCTTCCACACAACATTGTAAATCAACTATAGTCCAGTGAAAATATTTTAAAATTATACATGCACCCCAATGATTATTTCAACATCATTTGTAGTATCCAAGACATGCAGACAACCTAAATGTCCATTGGCCCCTGAATGGATAAAGATGTGGTGCATGTATGTGATGGAGTACCACTCAGTCAGAAAATAAGAGTGAAATAATGCTATCTGCAGCAGCCTGGGTGGACCAGGAGATTATCATACTAAGTGGGATATGTTAGAGAAAGGCAGATGCCAGATGATGTCACTTACATGTGGAATCTAAAACATGACATGGATGAGCTTTTTATGAAACAGAAACAGGCTCACAGACACGGAAAGCAAACTCATGATTACCAAAGGAAAGGGGGTGGGGGAAAGATGAATGAGTTTGGGATTAGCAGATGAAAAACACTATGTATAAAATTATAGTTCTAGTGTATATAGGTCCTAGTATATAGCACAGCAAATTGTATTCAATATCCTATAATAAGCCATGATGGAAAAGAAGATGAAAAAGAAAATACACATGTATGACTGAGTCACTTTACACCAGAAACTAACACATAGTAATCAACTCTCCTTCAGTTAAAAAAAAAAAGTTTTAGTGCTTAGAATTAGACCTAGAAGATCCTGACCCTGTGTTGGTCCCAGCTAAGCAAGGTGGTCCCAGCCAGACCACAGACAGTCCCAGAGGCCACACTGATGCTTGGCCCAGGCTTCAAATCATACTGCAAGGAGAGAAGGGGGATCCTTTAAGGCTCTGCACCCTCCCCTCTTGCTTGACCCCCACTAATCTTTAATACTAAAAGGACCTTAATTCTAAACAGACACACTTTGTCTTGAGTGCTACTTCCAGCTTATGAACACAGCATGTTTTCAGAGGGCAGAGCCATGACCGTCAACAGGGAGGGGCTGAGAAGGGTTTGCCGCACAGGAGAGGGTGCTGGTGACTTTTCTGTTCCTCCACCTTTACCCCCTTTCATGTGGCAAAGAGGCTGGTGGTGTTTCTGATGGGGGTCTTTAAGGAAATGTCTGGTCCAACCCCCGGCCCTTGGTTCTGCCCCATGGTCCAGACCCTCCTTCCTGCATGACAGTAACGTCAGGCCATGGTTTTGGGTGGATGAGTCGTGGCATCTCATGGACTGTGAATCTTCTGCAGGTGTGCCACCAACTTCTCTACTCTCGGTATTTATTTATCTGGCTGTGCTGGATCTTGGGCTTCCCTGGTGGCTCAGATGGTAAAGTGTCTGCCTACAGCGCAGGAGACCAGGGTTCAATCCCTGGGTCGGGAAGATCCCCTGGAGGAGGAAATGGCAGCCCACTCCAGTGTTCTTGCCTGGAGAATCCCATGGATGGAGGAGCCTGGTGGGCTACAGTCCATGGGGTCACAGAGTCAGACATGACTGAGCGACTTCACTTTTGCTTTCATGCTGGGTCTTAGTGGTGGCGCTCAGGATCTAGTTCCCTGACCAGAGACTGAACCCATGCCCTTTGCATTGGGAGCTGAGTCTTAGATTTCCACTAGGCCACCAAGGAGATCCTCAACTATTCTATTTTTAAAGAATTTTACTGAGCTCACATACCGTATGATTCTCCCATTAAAGTAGACAGTTTAATGGATTTTGGTATATTCACAGTTGCACAGCCATTAGTCAGACATGACTAAGCGACTTCACTTTTGCTTTCATGCTGGGTCTTAGTGGTGGCGCTCAGGATCTAGTTCCCTGACCAGAGACTGAACCCATGCCCTTTGCATTGGGAGCTGAGTCTTAGATTTCCACTAGGCCACCAAGGAGATCCTCAACTATTCTATTTTTAAAGAATTTTACTGAGCTCACATACCGTATGATTCTCCCATTAAAGTAGACAGTTTAATGGATTTTGGTATATTCACAGTTGCACAGCCATTACCACAGTCGATTTGAGAATTTTGTCTTGGTCTGAGAGTCTTTATACCTTTAAGCCATCACCTTCAGAGGTGCCCTGCTCCCTAAGCAATCACTGATGCACTTTACGTCTCCACAGATTTGCCTGTTCTGGACATTTCAGATGAGTGGACTATATAACATATGGTTTTTTGTGGCTAGCTTCTTTCATTTGGTTCCACGCTTCATCGAATTGTGTTTCAGTACTGCGTTCCTTTCAGGGGACCAAATAATGCTCCATTGTAACAACAGACCACGTTTTGTTTATCATTCATCCATTCAAGGGCGTCTGGATTGTTTTCCACCTTTGCCTATTGGAAATAGTGCTTCCATGAACAGTCACGTATAACGTTTTGTGGAAACACTTGTTCTCAATTCTTTGGATACATGAACTCCTAGCAGTAGACTCACTAGGTCATTGCTGCTGCTAAGTCACTTCAGTGGTGTCCTACTTTATGTGACCCCATAGACGGCAGCCCACCAGGCTCCCCCATCCCTGGGACTCTCCAGGCAAGAACATTAGAGTGGGTTGCCATTTCCTTCTCCAATGCAGGAAAATGAAAAGTGAAAGTCAAGTCGCTCAGTCGTGTCTGACTCTTAGTGACCCCATGGACTGCAGACTACCAGGCTCCTCTGTCCATGGGACTTTCCAGGCAAGGGTACTGGAGTGGGGTGCCATTGCCTTCTCCACACTAGGTCATTGCCACCAACTTTTGATTGCTATTTAAAATTAAGTTTGTCCAAGTGTTAGATTTGTTCCTTACCTGTCAGTTGTCTCCTGTCCTTCTTTATCAAACTCCTCCCCCACCAACAATGACTTCTCTTGGCACAAGCACGTGGAGTTGGTTGCGTATGTTTTGCTAAAGATTATATAGACAGAGCAAGGAAAGGGCCGCCGTGAACATCCCATGTGCTTGATGAACCAAAGTCCCCATTTGGCCTCCTTGCCTTCGCTCGCTCTCCCCTCTCGGTTCCTCCAACCTTTCCTCAATCCATCTCAGTTTTCTCCCCTCACAGTGCTCCTTTCACACGCGTGTGAGCTCACGCTCGGCTCCTTCAGGCCCGCTACCCCCATGAACTAGTTATGTTCTCTGTGAGCAGAGAAAAGGCCATGGAAGGCCTTAGAGCAGGCAGGCTAAGCCTGAACTCAGTAAACAAGATCCTTCAGCCACTGGGGTCCATCCTCCCCCTAGAAAACAATGGGAGACAATATAATACTTCCCAACACATTAAAACTGCCGATAGATTCTATCCCAGGGACTGCTCCTCTTTGTCCTGTCTAGAGTTCAGCTTTCTGCAAGGTCCAGGGGTTATAAAGACAAACGTTTCCAAGCAGTGACTCTTAAGGTGAGTGGACCAAGCCCTCAATGCTTGAGCACTTTTTAATTTTCTGCTTTTAAAATTAGGAGATTGCTAGTATATATATTTATGCATATATACGTATACATACATACACACAGTGGAATATTAGTTAGTCGCTAAGTCGTGTCTGACTCTTTTGCAACCCCGTGAGCTGTAGCCCACCGGGCTCCTCTGTCCATGGGATTTCCCAGGCAAGAATACTGCAGTGGGTTGCCATTTCCTTCTCCAGAGGATTTTTGAGGACCAGGGATCAAACCCACATCTCCTGCACTGGCAGGTGGATTCTTTACCACTGAGCGACCAGGGAAGCCCAGGGTGGAACATTACTCAGCCATAAAATAGAGTGGAAATAATGCCATTTGCAGCAAAGTGGGTGGTCTAGAGATTTTCATTCTGAACAAAGTGTCAGACAGATAAATACCATATGATATCACTTTTATGTGGAATCTAAAATATGACACAAATATACTTATTTACAAAAGAGAAACAAACTCGTAGACATAGAGAACAGATGTGGTTACCAAAGGGAAAAGCGGCAGGGGGAGGGATAAATTAGGAATTGGAGAATAACATACACACTGCTATTTATAAAGTAGATTACCAACAGGGATCTACAGTGCAGCACAGGGAACTTTACTCTATGTCTGTAATAACCTATAAGGGAAAAGAATCTGAAAAAGAATAGATAGTGTTTATGTATACTGAGTCACTTTGCTGTACACTAAAACTAACACATTGTAAATCAACTATAATTTTAAAAAATTAAATAAAACTAGGGGATGTCCATTAAAAAAAGATATTAGGAATATACAGGACTCTGTCTGCTGAGTGCAGGCAGGGACATTGATGGTGATGTAGGTGAGGGACAGGTGAAAAGCATGACAAGCAGTGATGTTGCTTAGGTCCATCAAGATTGCCACTGAATTCTACCTTTCAACCATGTAACACCAACTCAAGGAAGCTGACGCTCCCCAGAGAGCCAGCCAAGGGGGTGATTCATTCGTTCAATGCCTATTTATTGAGCATCTATTGTGTGTCAGGCATTATTCTAAATTCTGGGGAAACAGCCCTGAAGAAAACAGATAAATATCTCTGCCCTTGAAGAGTGGACATCCAAGAGAGGGAAACAGATATATACAAGGCAGGGAAATAAAACACATGGTTTAGTAAATGGTGAGAAGGGTAAATTGATGCTTTTGAACTGTGGTGTTGGAGAAGACCTGAGAGTCCCTTGGACTGCAGGAAGATCAAACCAGTCTATCCTAAAGGAAATCAGTCCTGAATATTCATTGGAAGGACTGATGCTGAAACTCCAATACTTTGGCCATTTGATGTGAAGAACTGACTCTTTAGAAAAGACCCTGATGCTGGGAAAGATTGAAGGCAGGAAGAGAAGGGGATGACAGAGGATGAGATGGTTGGAGGGCATCACCAACTCGATGGACATGAGTTTGAGCAAGCTCTGGGAGTTGATGATGGACAGGGAAGCCTGGTGTGCTGCAGTCCATGGGGTTGAAAAGAGTCAGACACGACTGAGCGACTGAACTAAACTGAGAAGGGTGGTGGCCAAGCAGGGGAAGGGTTGTGACTGTAGATAAAGCGGCCAGGGCAGACCTCTCTGAGGAAGTGGTGTTTGAGTAAAGCCCTGAAGGAAGGGAGGAGGCAAGCCGTGCAATTGTCTGGGACAAGAACTTTCCAGGATGAATGAAAGAAGAACAAGTGCACAGGCCCTGTGCCTGGATCTTTGAGGAAGAACAGGAAGGCTGCTGAGGCCGGAGTGGGAGAATGGTAGGAGGCAAGATCACAGAGACGGGCCGAGGACAGGAGATTGTCTCGGCCTTAAGGGACCCTGCAAGGACTTTGGATTTTGTTCTGAGATGGGACAGAGTTGAGCATTCAGGGCAGAAGAATGACATGATCGGAGTTAAGTTTCAACAGGATCATGTTGGCTGTTTTCAGGGCAAACAGGGAGACTCAATGGTTAGGAGACTTTGACAAAAGCCGAGGTGAGCAGAGAGAGCGGCAACAGCCCGGACGGATAAGGCTGAGGGTGAGAAGCCGCTGGATTCAGGACATAGCTGAGGCTGGAAGACCCAGATTGCAGACAGGTGAGAGAGGGATGACACAACCAGGGAAGCCCGTGCTGCATTCATGTATCACAGGAGATGAGATGACCACGTCCAGGTAAAGTCGCGGAGTAGGCATTTGGCTGGAGTTCAGGCAGAGGGCCAGGCTGGAGACTCAGATTGGGAGTGTGTTGACTGAATGAGATCCCCAAGCGAGTGTAGACGCAAAGAAAGGAAGTCCCGGACCTGAGGCCAGGAGCAAGTGGTGAAATTGGCATAGAAGACATCATCAGGCCAGTCGCCGCCGGGGTTGGAAGTTGGTCCCCACCTCGTCATCTTTTAACGGGAAGAAAGTTGGGTGGAAACGTTCTGCTGATATTTTAATGTGACTGAAATGCAGCATTTTCTCTCGTAACTGCTCTGGGGCCCCATCTAAGTTTAAACTTTCAATTAAAATGTTTTTTGCATAAGAGAGGTAGTTACACGGTTCTGATTCAACAAGCAGAGTGAAAAGACCTCTTCTTCCCATTCCGCTTAGCCACTTCTTACCTAGAGTCAACCAGGTTCCCAATTTCTTTTTTAAATTTGGCTGCGCCGGGTCTTATTTACAGCACACAGGATTGTTTTAGCTGTGACTTGTGGGTTTTTTAGTGTGGCATGTGGGATCTAGTCCCCTGAGCAGGGATCGAACCCGATCCCCCTGCATTGGGAGTGTGGAGTCTTAGCCACTGAACCACTAGGGAGGTCCCCCCATTTTCTTGTACATTCTTCCCAAGAGCATCGTAGCATATACAGGTATTGGTGTGTCTGTGTGGACACCCACTTCTCTGTTTGCCCACTTTTACACAAACAGTATCATAGGCCTATGGTTCTTCGCTGACTGTATCTTGAAGACTGTCCCATGTTAGTACATAAGGAACATCCTCATCCCTTTCCGTTTCTGTAGCAGGTCATTTTCTTCATTTGTCTAACCCAGCCTCCAGTGAAGAACTTTTATGTTGATTCCAGTCTTTTGCCACAATTCATAACCTTGCATGCTTGGAATTCTGCACCCCTGTGAACATAAATCTTCTGAATAAATTCATGGATATGGAATCGTTAGGTCAAAGGGCTTGAATATTTGGATTTGTAATAGAAGTCGCCAAAGCAATAGAAGTTGCTTATGAAGTTAAGCTCCTATAAGCAATAGATGAATGTCTGTTTTGACACATTTTCCAACAGTCTGTAACTAAATTATTCCATCTTTCCCAACCGCAGAGTTTTTAAAAATGGAGTTTTAGTTTGCATTGCTCTTATTACAGGTAAGATTGCCTGTGGCTGTCAACACAGCACCCAGAAATGTCACTCAGCAGCAGAATTATAGGAGCAAAGTCTGTTATTCAGTGCCCTTTTCTTTGCTCACCCTCTTGCCATGGCCCAGAGTGTTCTGGGCCTCTTAGCCCAGGAGGAAATACATTAGAAACTTATTCCCTCAAGGGTTTCAGTGACTGGAAGTGGGATTGTCCCTGAAATGATTTATTTTCAGAACAGAAAAGGAGGAGCCACACTTATCAAAAAAGGATATCTGGTCCCAGATGGTATTTGAGGCTCTGGGCTATTCATTCATTCATTCATTTCAGCCTCTATGTTGGAGAGCCGGACATGTATCAGGGCTGGATTTTGAAGACATGAGAACGTTAGGATCGCCAGGCTCAAGGAAGCGTATATCCTACCAGTGGCCTGGACAACAAAGAAAACAAAGGATTTCAGGGAGTCATGAATCCTGCGAAGACAATAAAGCCGGATGCTGTAACAGTGAAGGAAGAGGAGGAGGTTAGAGAAGGCCTCTGGGGAGGTGGCATTTGAGGCCTGAAGAAGGATCTGAAGAAAGAATTCTCTAGGCAGAGAGCACAGGCTGAACAGAGAACATTCAAGGAGTAGATGTGTGCCTTGTGGGCCGGTGCAGAGCAGAAGAAGGGAGAGAAATACCAGCTGAAGGTAGAGAGGTGAGTCCCTGAGGCCACAGTGGAATGCCTTCACAGTGTCAAGAGTAAGGAGACTTTTTAGTAGCAGTGGGCTGGTAAACGAGCAGCAGTTCATAGACAGATTTCAGTGGTGGAAATACCCCGTCATGACCAAGTTCAAGTTACTGAAGTGAGGTCCCTGAAGCTGGGGCTGGGAAGGGGTGTGCGCAAAAGACTGGGTGAAATGCTTGCTCTTTGCGTCTCAGGATTCATTTCATTGAAAGTGTTCTGCTTTTTACACATTAAAGGGTGTTTCCTTTCTTTTCAGTTTTTTTTTTTTAATGTGGACCATTTCTAAAGTCTCTAATTTGTTACACTATCGCTTTATGTTTTTGGTTGTTTGGTTGTGAGGTGTGTGGGATCTTAGCTCGTCATCCAGGGATCCAACCCGTACCCCTGCACTGGAAGTCGTAACCACTGGACCACCAGGGACGTCCCGAAGGGCGTTTTCTAAAACAAACCATGTCAAGCTGGAAAGGGGGGGTCTCCAGCACACACCAGTTTAAGCTGGAGAGTGAGATGCTTTGATTCATGTCAAGATCATTCTGGCCGTTGTGTGGCACGCTGAGGTCCTTGAAATCACTCACGCCTCCACGGCTGTCACGACGAGGCCAAGCCTGTCGCTTGCATTGCCTTCTTACGTCCCACCTTCCTCTGCTGCTAAGGTGTGTACCGTAGCCTTAGGTCTTTCTTACTTACATTTAGAAAATTAAGTATTTCCAGCTATTTGTAAGTGTACACACTTCTGAAATTACAGATTTCAAAGACAGTGACAGTTTTTGTTAATACTGCACGCATGTTGTTCGTTCTTTATCCACTGTGTAAAGCTATTCATACATTCACTTTCTTCTACTGAGAAGAAAAGTATTGAGGATTCCTTATGAAGATTTATAAGGGGATTGGGGCCTGATGTCGTCATATCCTAATAATTACACATTAGGAGATATTGTTTGGCATAAACACTGAATTTAGATTCTTTTTAAAACAATTTTCTTAAGTATAGTTAACTTATGATGCTGTGTTAGTTTCTGCTATACAAAGAAAATCAGTTATACATACACATATATCCACTCATTTTTAGATTCTTTTCCCTTAAGTCATTATAGAGTACTGGGTTTCCTGTGTGGATTCTTTTTTTAATCAATTTTTAAAATTCACATATAGTTGATTTACAATGTTGGGTTAATTTCTGCTGTACAGCAAAGTGATTCTGTTTCACATAGTTATATATTATTATTTATTAGAGAATATTAAATATAGTTCTCCATGCTATACAATAGGACCTTGCTGTTTATCCATTCTGTATAGAAAAGCTAGTGTTAGGTCTTAATTTTAGTTCAACAGTACATTTCATCTTTTTTTTGGAGGCTGATTCACTCCATTCCAGGGCCAAAAGCTACATCTCTTTAACTGTTGTGTGGAGAAAGTCCAGAGCAGAAGAGAAAGCCCTTTCTGGCTTCAGGGTTGATTTCCCTCCTGCCACACGCGCAGATGTGTGCTCTGTGTACCCTGACGCAAGATGCTCGCCCTGCCCTGCTCCTGGAGCCATCAGATGCTCCTCTGAATAGTAGCTGACTGCCTCAGTGCATGGAATATCACGTATGGGGACAGAGAGACTCATTTCTCTTTCATTTCCATGTCTAATTTCAGGACGGAATGAAAAGCATAAACAATTTTATGATGTCTCGCCATCCTTAAAATTCTGAAATTACTTTGGTCTTTGTTGGTCAGCAAAGAAATTAATTTTCACTTGAAGAAACATAATTTTTAATGCCTCTCCTCCTTGGCCTGGCCTCATCTCACGGTCCAATTACCGAGGTAACTATCACCAGCAAGGAGACCCTGGGGGCTGTAGATCAGAAATTGTTTACCAGGCTTGCAGGCATCGATTTATTCAAGCTACCTGACACAGTTGGTCATATTTTATTCTCCCAAATCTTCTCTCTCAAATTGATTTCTCAGAAAGTTTTTAATACAAGTTTATTCACCTGGCTAATCCATTTATCTTCAGTTCCACATGTAAAGTCAGGGAACTCTCTGGGGCGATCTGTGAAAGGAAAGAGACATACTCTCTGCACTTCTCTCTCCACCTCCCAGCCTCTCTGACCCTTCCCTTCACAGACACTGCACACACATTGCACACACACACATGCACACACACTCAGGCCCATGCACCACCACGTATACAACTGATAAACTATGAGACAGTAAACCTTAGTTTGCCTCCCTTGGTCTCCAAAATCGAAGGAGTGCTCTGTTTTATCTTTAAAGTCCTTTCTTGAGATCTTTAACACCACCAAGTTGAGAGCTGGAAGGTGCGAGGGAATTGCAACCAAACTCCTCTGTTCACGCTGTGGAAGAGGGAACCCATGTCCCAGCTGAGCGTGACGATCATGCCAGTGGGGAATGAACTCCTTGATCACCGCTCCACTGCCCCCACTTCCCTGCACCCTCGGGTTTTTCTGTTTCTCAGGAGCAAAAGGACTCAAAGTTGTGGCAACAGACTTTTTCTGGCATGGTTATTCTGTTGTAAGTCATGTCTGACTCTTTGTGACCCCGTAAACTGCAGCACACCAGGCTCCCCTGTCCTGCACTATCTCCCGGAGCTTGCTCACACTCATGTCCATTGAGTCAGTGATGCCATCCAACCATCTCATCCTCTGTCGCCCCCTTCTCCTACCTTCAACCTTTTCCCAGCATCAGGGTCTTTTCCAATGAGTCAGCTCTTTGCACCAGGTGGCTAAAGTATTGGAGCTTCAGCTTCAGCATCAGTCCTTCCAATGAATATTCAAGATTGATTTCCTTTAGGATGGACTGGTTTCATCTCCTTGCTGTCCAAGGGACTTTCTAGAGTCTCGACACTCAGGCAGTTGACTACGGGTTGTCAAATGTCCTGTTGTCGGAGCAACGTGTTGAGTGGAAAGACACAAGTAAGAAGCACTGTGTCTTGACTCATGAGTGTGTAGGTGGCTGTGTGTGCTCTCATGAAGGGCTGACCGTGGGAGAAGCTGAAGCTTGGCTCCAGCTCTTCCAGGCTGCACGGGTGGGTGTGCCAGGAAACACCTCTGAGCCTGGAGTCCCTGCCCTTCAGTAACTGGTTAGGCTGCAAAGTTACTAACTTGGTGACACAGCAGCAGCCCAGCTTGAGTTATGCAAAAATCATGCCTGACCAATCCACTGAGAGTTCTTTGGAGCTGGAACGTGTGTGATCCATCCGGATCCTATTTCAGATGGGGCTGCCCCTTTGACACACGGCCCTGCCCCTTCCTCCACCACTGGGAGGACTTTGTGGGTGTGTGGTTAGCAGAAGGGAGAGGAGGAGCAGAAGTATTTGAGAATCCTCAGTGTACCCGTGACTGTCAAACCAACAGTGGGCATATCATGACCACTGTTTTGTGCTGAGACCCATCTTTTCCTTGCCCCCTTTTCATGACACGCTGTCAGCTGTACCCCCTATAAGCAGAACTAAGGGTAGATACCTGCCCCACCAAAGGAGGACCCTGGCAGACAGCAGAGGCCTCCCTGAGGCACCACTAAATTGTGCCCAGGCACCATTGTGCTCCCATTCACTCCTCCCAAGCTCTTACTCGAAGAGAACTTTCGTTGAGATTCTCCCTGAGTTCAGGAAGAGGTGGCAGAACGGCAGGAAAATGAATAGAAATGCACGGAAGGCCACAGCTGGTGGACAGAGCCTCTCTTTCTTGAGGGGGCTTCACTCTCATTCTCTCATTTTTGTAAGTTGTATTGTAGATACTGACAATGGAACCTTGCCCATGGGCTTGCTTCTCCCTGAGGCACCACTAAATTGTGCCCAGGCACCATTGTGCTCCCATTCACTCCTCCCAAGCTCTTACTCGAAGAGAACTTTCGTTGAGATTCTCCCTGAGTTCAGGAAGAGGTGGCAGAACGGCAGGAAAATGAATAGAAATGCACGGAAGGCCACAGCTGGTGGACAGAGCCTCTCTTTCTTGAGGGGGCTTCACTCTCATTCTCTCATTTTTGTAAGTTGTATTGTAGATACTGACAATGGAACCTTGCCCATGGGCTTGCTGTGCTCAATAAAAATAAAACGTGAGGGGCTTCCCTGGTGGTTCCATGATTAAGATTCTGTGTTTCCAATGCAGGGGGCCTGGGTTCAAACCAAATTTATGCACACACACACACACACACAGATACACACACACACATATATATATATATACACAGACACAAATACATACACACTGCCATGAAGGAGAGCATGGCAACCTACTCCAGTACTCTTGCATGGAGAATCTCATGGACTGAGGAGCCTGGCAGGCTACAGTCTATAGGGTTGCAAAGAGTCTGACACAACTGAAGTAACTGAGCATGCATGCATTCATACATTATATACAGAGAATATATTACATATTTATCATATATTTGTTATATATATTATATAATAGTTACATAATAAATACATAAAAATATTTATATACAAACATAGATATTATAATGTGTGTGTATGCAGCTGACAGCAGAATTACAGAACCATGACCTAATAAGGGTGGCCACCCTAGTTCCACAGATTAATTTGCCAGAAGCTCCTTCATATACTGAAGGTGAGACTCTTAAAGCTAAGAGTGAGGGCTTTCAAGAAGATAATATGGGGTGGTTCCAAAAGGAAGGACTCCTTTTTCTGCCTGGGAACCTCCAATGGAAGTTGGTTAACTCCTTACATGCCACCACTCATTTAGGGGAAAAGGCCCTCCAAGGATTACTAGAAAGGTCCTTCAGAGGAACAGGCCTCAAACAACTATAAGGCAAATGGTCTCCTCTTGTCCCACTTCCAATTAAACAACCCCCAAGGAGCTCGAAGACCCCAGCTGGCCCAGCCCGCCCAATGACATGGGGCCCTACCCAGGAGAGGACTGGCAGATGGACTTCACCTAGATACCATTTTCTCGAGGGTATAAATACCTATTAGTCATGATAGATACATTCACAGGATGGATGGAAGGCTTTCCTACCTGGACTGAGAAGGCTGAGGAAGTAGTAAAAAAAACTGCTCCATGAAATCATTCCAAGATTTGGTCTGCCCAGGTCATTACAAAGTGACATCATTTACTTCTAAGGTCACCCAAGGGGTCTCTGAAGAATTGGACATTCCTTATTATTTCCATTTTGCCCGGAGGCCTCAGTCTTTAGGAAAAGTAGAAAGAGCTAACCAGTTCTTAAAATCAGCAATAAAAAAGATAACCCAGGAGACCGCCCTGGGATGGAAGGAGGCTTTACCAATAGCTGTCCTTCGCACCTGTATTGCCCCTAAGGAACAGGTTGGTCTTAGTCCTTATGAGATGCTATATGGGAGACCTTCTGTTTATGTCAATGACCTCTTCCTAGATCCAGAGGCTCAGACCTCTGGATGGCCAGTCTTTTACCATGGCCAATGGGCGATTCCAACAGGATATACGCTTGTGGGGTATGAACCAGGACCCAAAAGATTCTAAAGAGTCACCACTATATGCTCGAGGGACTCAAGTCCTAATTAAAGTCTGGAAAGATGGGTCCCCAAAGGCTCAACTCCAGCCCACATGGAAGGGCCCCTACCCTGTAATACTTTCTACCCCCACAGCAGTCAAGGTACCAGGACATGACTTCACTACTCACAAGTCAAGCCATGGAAGAAAACAGAAGACACTCAGTACACTTGTGAGCCCCTGAGAGATCTCAGATACCTATTCAGGACTACAAACGAGTGCCATTCTAATGAACATCCCCAAAATCTGGTTTCTGGGGATACAATTTCTCAGGATAGCTCTAAAGAGCCAACACAGCTTGGCAGGGATTGTACTCCAAAACAGACAGAAGATAGATACTCTGATCCCTGAACAGGGAGGGACTTGAGCCGTCCTGGCGATGGGAATTTGGAGTTGGCTAATGCAATTCATGGGGTTGCAAAGAATCGGACACAACTGAGCAACTGAACTGAATGCCCCTACTAGTCCTTGTTATCGGAGAAGGCAATGGCACCCCACTCCAGTACTCTTGCCTGGAAAAATCCCATGGATGGAGGAGCCTGGTGGGCTGCAGTCCATGGGGTTGCTAAGAGTCAGACATGACTGAGTGACTTCACTTTCACTTTTCACTTTCCTGCATTGGAGAAGAAAATGACAACCCAATCCAGTGTTCTTGCCTGGAGAATCCCAGGGATGGAGGAGCCTGGTGGGCTGCCGTCTATGGGGTTGCACAGAGTCGGACAGGACTGAAGCGACTTAGCAGCATATATATACAATGTGATCCTTCTCCTGGGTAAAGAAGACAGAAGTCAGGATGCCTTCAGGAGGCACTTGGCCAAACCAAGAGGGCGGCGAGAGAGGGTTTTTCCAAGTCAAAGAGACGCCTCTGTTTCCCCTCCTGGGTTTCTCGCCAGTGCACGATTCCCATCGCAAACTATTGCAGCCGTCTGCCACTGGCGCCTCTCGTGCCCTTGACAGAGCGCAGCTTGGGCCCATGCCAGGAAGGGCCTGGGCATTGGCTGCTTTCTCTCGTGCTTGTCAGGTCTCTTTGACCAGACTGCAGGCTTCCTGAAGTCAAATGCTTTGTGTTTCTGAGTCTTTGTTTCCTTGGTACCACCACTTGAATGCAGTCTGATGGCTGGTACATTGCCCAGAATTCTTCATAGAAATATGCTCATCTAGTCTAGCCCAGAGGGGCAATATTTAGCTGTTCTGTAGGAGTTGCAAGCATTGGAGCCCAGAGTCTTAGCCACTGGGCCACCAGGGAAGTGCCCTGTGATGTTTTAGAAGCAACGTGGCAGGCAGATGGCCTGGCCACAGCACCAGAAGTTTTAGATCTATTAACTCAGACCTGGCTTGATTCACATATTGATGTTCTCTGCTGGGCTATCTACCTTGTGCCCACAGCTTAGAGAATTCTGTTAACGTGTTGTTGGCAAAGGCAGGTCATGGAATCAATGGAGATGGTTGTGGGGGCCAAGATGTTGGGGCCCATTTTCACCCACAGAAAGGTTGTGACTATCCAGGGTTTTGATCTCAGTTTCTCGTTTCCTCTTTTCTTAGCATCGGTGGTTGGTGCTAAGTGGTGATCTTGGTCCCTCCCCACTGCTCTCAGCCACAGACAACTGACAAGGCCTGGAGGCCTGGCCTCTTCTAGAACCATCAGATTCTCCTGCAGGAACCACTCAACTGAGAGACCTGAAGAACTGAGTCTTTTTTAAATTGATTTTTATTGGAGTAGCTTTACCATGTTGTGTTAGTTTCTGCTGTACTGCAGAGAGAATCCACTATACATACACATACATCCCATCTTTTGGAGTTCCTCCTGTTGAGGTCAGCACAGAGCGCTGAGTAGAGTTCCCCGTGCACCACAGCAGGTTCTCACAGTCTGCAACTGAACTGAATGCCCCTACTAGTCCTTGTTATCGGAGAAGGCAATGGCACCCCGCTCCAGTACTCTTGCCTGGAAAAATCCCATGGATGGAGGAGCCTGGTGGGCTGCAGTCCATGGGGTTGCTAAGAGTCAGACTCAACTGAGTGACTTCACTTTCACTTTTCACTTTTCTGCATTGGAGAAGGAAATGGCAGCCCACTCCAGTGTTCTTGCCTGGAGAATCCCAGGGACAGGGGAGCCTGGTGGGCTGCCATCTATGGGGTCGCACAGAGTCGGACACGACTGAAGCGACTTAGCAGCATATATATATAATGTGATCCTTCTCCTGGGTAAAGAAGACAGAAGTCAGGATGCCTTCAGGAGCCACTTGGCCAAACCAAGAGGGCGGCGAGAGAGGGTTTTTCCAAGTCAAAGAGATGCCTCTCTTTCCCCTCCTGGGTTTCTCGCCAGTGCACGATTCCCATCACAAACTGTTGCAGCCGTCTGCCACTGGCGCCTCTCGTGCCCTTGACAGAGCGCAGCTCGGGCCCATGCCAGGAAGGGCCTGGGCATTGGCCACTTTCTCTTGCGTTTGTCAGGTCTCTTTGACCAGACTGCAGGCTTCCTGAAGTCAAATGCTTTGTGTTTCTGAGTCTTTGTTTCCTTGGTACCACCACTTGAATGCAGTCTGGTGGCTGGTACATTGCCCAGAATTCTTCATGGAAATATGCTCATCTAGTCTAGCCCAGAGGGGCAATATTTAGCTGTTCTGTAGGAGTTGCAAGCATTGGAGCCCAGAGTCTTAGCCACTGGGCCACCAGGGAAGTGCCCTGTGATGTTTTAGAAGCAACGTGGCAGGCAGATGGCCTGGCCACAGCACCAGAAGTTTTAGATCTATTAACTCAGACCTGGCTTGATTCACATATTGACGTTCTCTGCTGGGCTATCTACCTTGTGCCCACAGCTTAGAGAATTCTGTTAATGTGTTGTTGGCAAAGGCAGGTCATGGAATCTATGGAGATGGTTGTGGGGGCCAAGATGTTGGGGCCCATTTTCACCCACAGAAAGGTTGTGACTATCCAGGGTTTTGATCTCAGTTTCTCGTTTCCTCTTTTCTTAGCATCGGTGGTTGGTGCTAAGTGGTGATCTTGGTCCCTCCCCACTGCTCTCAGCCACAGACAACTGACAAGGCCTGGAGGCCTGGCCTCTTCTAGAACCATCAGATTCTCCTGCAGGAACCACTCAACTGAGAGACCTGAAGAACTGAGTCTTTTTTAAATTGATTTTTATTGGAGTAGCTTTACCATGTTGTGTTAGTTTCTGCTGTACTGCAGAGAGAATCCGCTATACATACACATACATCCCATCTTTTGGAGTTCCTCCTGTTGAGGTCAGCACAGAGCGCTGAGTAGAGTTCCCCGTGCACCACAGCAGGTTCTCACAGTCGGTATCTATTGTGTACATAGTATCAACAGTATGTAAATGTCAGTCCTGCCTCCCCTCCCCCTCTTGGTATCCATACATTTGTTGTCTGTGTTTCTATTTCTGCTTTGCAAGTAAAATCATTAGTAAAATTTTTCTAAATTCCACATATATGCATTAACATACGATATTTGGTTTTCTCTTTCTGACTTACTTCACCCCGTATAACAATCTCTGGATCCATCCAAATCTCTACCAATGACCCAATTTCATTCCTTTGTATGGCTGAGTAATATTCCATTGTGTGTGTGTGTGGGGGGGTGTGTGTGTGGGTGTGTGTGTGTACACACAGTATCTTCTTTATCCATCCCTCTGTTGATGGAAACTTAGGTTGCTTCCATGTCCTGGCTATTGCAAATAGTGCTGCACTGAACACTTGGGTGCATGTGTTCGTTTTGAATTATGGTTTTCTCTGGGTTTATGCCCAGTAGTGGGATTACTGGGTCATATGGGAAAAGAACTGAGTCTTGCTGAAGGTCGTGTCCAGGGCTGACGTTCTCTCATCCTTACCAATGGGAGTTACCTGGACCCAGGACTTCTCCCCAATATCTAGAACCTTAGGGCGGAGCCTGTCTGGACTAATTTGTGTCATGTGACCAGTCTTTGAATGGGTGGTGTAGTGGGGAGTTGGAAGGAATGGAGTATTCTGATTGGTCAGCCCTGGTCCACTTGGAGCTGGGGTTGAGGGGATGGGGTCAGTCCCATCTGAATCTGTGCAGTCCCACTTGGCCGAAGAACAAAATAGGGAGGATGCTGGGCTGACGTTCTCTCATCCTTACCAATGGGAGTTACCTGGACCCAGGACTTCTCCCCAATATCTAGAACCTTAGGGCGGAGCCTGTCTGGACTAATTTGTGTCATGTGACCAGTCTTTGAATGGGTGGTGTAGTGGGGAGTTGGAAGGAATGGAGTATTCTGATTGGTCAGCCCTGGTCCACTTGGAGCTGGGGTTGAGGGGATGGGGTCAGTCCCATCTGAATCTGTGCAGTCCCACTTGGCCGAAGAACAAAATAGGGAGGATGCCTTCTCAAGGGAAATTAGGGTGGAGGAAGTCTGGAGGAGGAGGAGACCTTGGTGAGAGGCGGAAAATGAAAACAGATTCGATTTCTGCTTTTTCTCACTGACTGCGGCCTCATTCTCCAAGCCTCAGCTACCTTATCTGTGAGGTAGGGGCAGGGCAAGGTCCCATCTCACCGGATTATCCCCAGGATTAAAGAGCTAAGATTTACAGAGTGCTTACCACACCGACCCAGAGTGAAAGCTCGCTAAATAGCAGCAACAATAATTACAGCTGCTATCACCACACACCTGCTACCACTATTAGAAGGATCTTTACAGCCCCCTCTGGTTTATGGGGTTTTCTGATTTCAACTGTGGTCAGAAGGTCATCATAGGAGATGGCAAATTCTGCTGACCCAGGCTGCAGGCCACTGGATAAAGCAGGATTAGAAGCACCTTGGTATCATCAGCTCCTGAAAAGCTCCAGTGTGGTCCATCCACATGTTGGTGCAGGTGTGGGGAAACCTTCCTCCCAGGCCAGTTTTCCCTGGGGCCAGCAGACCCTTCCAGGAGTGAGACACACCCAGTGGACACTCATCTTAATATGGGAAGGAGAAAAAGAAGGACGCAGCTATTTCAGGCCTTCTGAAGATATTCATTCAGTCAACAAATATTTGCATGCCGTATGAGTTTGCTCACACTGCCGTAAAAAAATACCACCGACTAGGAGGCACAGCCAGCAGAAATTTACTTGCTCATAGTCTGAAGGCTAGAAGCCCCAGATCAAGATGCTGGTAGGGTTAGTTTCTCCTGAGGCCTCCCTCTTACTATTTCTTCAAGTGATCATCCATCCAAGAGTGTGAGTTCAAGACGGCTCCTTGTGTGTCCAAATTTCCTCCTCTTACCAAGACACCAGTCAGATTAGGCTCATGCTAACTTAACTCACTGAAACCCTATCTCTCAAAATATAACTACATCTGAGGTTCTAGGGGTAAGGGCTTCAGCATAAAAAGTTTGGAAGGATACAATTCGACCCATCATTTGCCTGCTGTGTGCCACACCTTTTTTTTTAGGTAAAAGGGCTATCAGTTCAGTTCAGTCACTCAGTCGTGTCCGACTCTTTGCGACCCCATGAATCGCAGCACGCTAGGCCTCCCTGTCCATCACCAACTCCCGGAGTTCACTCAAACTCAAGTCCATTGAGTCGGTGATGCCATCCAGCCATCTCATCCTCTGTCCCCTTCTCCTCCTGCCCCCAATCCCTCCCAGCATCAGGGTCTTCTCCAGTGAGTCACCTCTTCGCATGAGGTGGCCAAAGTACTGGAGTTTCAGCTTTAGCATCATTCCTTCCAAAGAACACCCAGGGCTGATCTCCTTCAGAATGGACTGGTTGGATCTCCCTGCAGTCCAAGGGACTCTCAAGAGTCTTCTCCAACACCACAGTTCAAAAGCATCAATTCTTCAGCACTCAGCCTTCTTCACAGTCTGACTCTCACATCCATACATGACTACTGGAAAACATGACTACTGGAAAAACCATAGCCTTGATAGACGGACCTTTGTTGGCAAAGTAGTGTCTTCCCTTTTCAATATGCCATCTAGGTTGGTCATAACTTTCCTTAGAAGTGACCAAAACAGACAAAAAATAAAAATCCCTGCCTTTACCTGGGTCAGAGATGGAGGTGGGAGAGAGAGAGACCATAAACAAACCTGTGAATATTTAGTATGCTTGGCTTGGTGATAAGTGCTAAGGGGTAAAATAGAGCAGCTATAGAGGGTAAGGAGGAGTCAAATGTTAAACATGGTGGTCAAGAAAGACCTCACTGGTAAAGGGTGCTTGAGCAGAAAATGGAAAAGATTGGTGAACATAAGTGCACAAGTCCTCAACAAAATACGAGCAAACTGTACTCAAGAGCACAGTGAAAGGCTCACACACCATGACCAAGTGGGATTTATTGCTGGGATGCAAGGATGGCGCGCATATGCAAACTGATACCACACTGTGATAATGCCACATTAACAAAATAAGGGATAAAAGTCACACGATCATCTCACTAAATGCAAAAAAGCCATTTGACAAAATTCAACACCCTTTTATGATTTAAGAAAAAATAACAGCCTCTCAACAGATCAGGTATAGAAGGAATTTACCTCAACAAACTAAGGCCATGTATGGAAAAACTCACAGCTAACCTCATACCTGGTGGTGAAAAACTGAAAGATCTCTTTCTAGATCGGGAGCAAGGCAGGCACGTCCACTTGCCACTTCAGTTCAACGCAGCATTCTGGCTAGAAATCCTGGCCAGAATAATTAGGCAAAAGAAAGAAGGAAAACTAAAGAAAGACATCCAAATTGGAAAGGAAGTACAATCACATCTCTTTTGTAGATGGCATGATCTTATAGGTACAATATGCTAGACATTCTATTGGAAAACCGTTAGAAATAATAGGTGAATTCAGTAAAGCTGTAGGATATAAAACCGACATACAAAAATCAGTTGTATTCTACAAAATAGCAGTCAGAGAAGGAGCTGGACACAGGTGAGTCAGTAGCCATGGCTAGATTACTTGGAGTCTCTTAGGCCTTTAGTCGACCTGAGACAGGAAACTGCGGGAGGTTTGAGCAGAGAGTGATGTGGCCTGACTTGAGCCTGAATGTGCTCACTGCACCTGCCGGGTCGAGGACAGACTGAGAGGAGGCGGGGGAAGCCAGAGCCGAGCGGGGAGGCTGGTGCCCGCATTCAGATGAGAGATGTCATCCCAATCATGGTGGCTGGGACCGCATCGCAATGGAGTGGAGACAGCAGTGGAGGCACGTGAATGGCTTAGGGATTATCTGTTAGTGGCATAATTCTTTGCCCCCCTTCCTCTCTGTGTGTGTGACCTTGCATTTTGCTGCTGGGTGATATTTCTGGTCAGCAAGCAACAGCAAGACACCCTCTAATAGAAAGACACCACAGCCAAGGAGCTGTGGCTGTGTTAAGTCACTGTAGCTCTTCTAGGAGGGAAGAGGAGCACTCCCACGTGGGTATAGACAGGGCCTCCCACTGCGCCTTATGCTGGGATTTAAGAGAGAAAGACCCCAGCAGACCCAGATACAGGCTGTGAAGATGCGGATGGATGGCGGTTTCAAGCCTTCCTGGAAGTTGGGATTTCCCCAGCTTACTCCCACGTGGGTATAGACAGGGCCTCCCACTGCGCCTTATGCTGGGATTTAAGAGAGAAAGACCCCAGCAGACCCAGATACAGGCTGTGAAGATGCGGATGGATGGCGGTTTCAAGCCTTCCTGGAAGTTGGGATTTCCCCAGCTGAGCCCAGTGGGCTCATCACCTGGGTTATTCTGCTTTATGGAAGGAGCCCGCCCATACCAGCAGACCAGGGCCACTCATCGGTGATTAAGATAAATGTTTGTCCTGAGAAGCCGGATCACGTGACCCTCGGGTGATGGCCTAACTCTCGAGTGACTGGGATCACTGGGAATGCTGCATCGCCCGCAGACGCCTCTGCTCCTGAGTTTCTTCCTAAACACAAACCTGATGCCCAGTTGATCACCCTCGCCCTTTGTCACGTGGGCATATTTGGGCCGGCCTTCTCCTCAGCAGTGTTGCAGCCCGTGAGCCGTGCAAGTGTAGAGCCCTGGAGAGGGGGTGTGGCAGTCACCTGCTCACCCCAGCCCCTGATTTCTCCTAATCCCTTCCCCCCACCCTTCATTCCCCAGACCACCTCCCAGGGAGGATAGAATGGGTCAGTGTGCTCTGGGTCAGTGCCGGAAGCGCCACTGTGAGCCTTTTATCTCTAATTTCAGATTTTGGGTCCCAGGCTGTGCAGAAGGATTCAGCTTTCTGTAGTCGTTCATGTTTTAGGGACTAAAGATTCCAACTTCTGGTTTTGATGGGGGTGAGAGGAAGGTAGTTGTATAGGGATAAAGTCAAGCCCGAGAATACCAATGGGGAGTTGCTGAAGGGCAAAGGCACGACCTTTCTTCAATGGGACAGCCCTGGGGAATGGCTTCTGGAATAATACAGCGTGTTATTGAAGGCATCTTCGGTGAAAGTTTCAGTAAAAATCTCTTGAATCCGTTTCTTATCCCTGGGGACTTGATGGAGATGTTGAGACTATTAAGCAATTTTGTGTAAGGGAAACAACTCTTTTAGCTGTGAATTTTTTCAAGAATACAGATGTAGGCCTGGGTTTCAACAGCAGGGGCCTATTTGAAATGAACACATAGTATTCTCTAAAGCAAACATCCTCCGGTAAATTAATTCCTGCTTTGCTGCATGCATTCTTCCCATTGGCCACCAGAGGGCACTCAACCCTCCTCCAGGAGATGCTAAAGTCGAACCCTTTGGATAATTTTACTCATCCAGCACCTTTCCCGGCTTGAAGCTGTACTTGGCGAGGCAGGGCAAGGTTTGCCAGCTACTGTCAACTGAAAAGTAAGAGCATATAAATGGTGTCAGGAGAAACTGCTGCCTGTTACTAGAGAAAATACAAATATATTTATATGAACCCAATAGGATATATAGTCACTGGAGAAGGAAATGGCAACCCATTCCAGTGTTCTTGCCTGGAGAATCCCAGGAACGGGGGAGCCTGGTGGGCTGCCGTCTATGGGGTCGCACAGAGTTGGAGACGACTGAAGCGACTCAGCAGCAGGATATACAGTAATAGTCTCTGCTGTCACCTTTGTTTACCACGGAGAGCAACGGTGCACCAGGCTTTACTGTTCCTTCAAGCAGTCTTCATTTTCCCTACTCTGCACATTAATGAATGTTTGGTACCTTGACACATCAAAAAGAGAAGAGTGAGCATCCTTAAGGTTTACAGTGTATCAGTTAGCAGGAACCTAAGGCCAGGCTTGGCTACAGGTGGAAAGTAGCGAATGTTCAAATGTGAATTGCATAATCTTTAAGAGGGCCCCCTTCTTCTCCTCACTGACACTTGCTAGCACCGCAACCACCCTGTTCCACCTGATGTCCTCTGAGCCACATTCAGTTTCTTTTTTCAACTGGACTCAACTTAGCAGGCGGACTTCTCAGATGGCTCAGTGGTAAAGAATCCACCTGCCAATGCAGGAGATACAGTAAACGTGGGTTCAGTCCCTGGGTCGGGAAGATCCCCTGAAGAAGGAAGTGGCAACCTGCTCCAGTATCCTTGCCTGGAAAATCCCATGGACAGAAGAGCCTGGTGGGCTGCAGTCTGTGGGTTAGCAAAGAGTCAGACACATCTTACTGAATAAACCACCACCACCTCAACTAAGCTGGCATTAAGTACCACAAGTACTTCATGCAAGTGGCACATAGCCAGTGTGATTTATGGCCTCATTGATATTTGTGAGGACAGAAGTCATTGACAGGAAGTCAGCCTTAAGAGTGAGAAGTAGCAGTGGCCAAAATATCCAATGCCTGTTACTACTGCTGCTGCTGCTGCTGCTAAATCGCTTCAGTTGTGTCCGACTGTGTGCGACCCCATAGATGGAAGACCATCAGGCTCCCCGTCCCTGGGATTCTCCAGGCAAGAACACTGGAGTGGGCTGCCATTTCCTTCTCCAGTGCATGAAAGTGAAAAGTGAAAGTGAAGTCACTCAGTCGAGTCTGACTCCTAGCGACCCCATGGACTGCAGTCCACCAGGCTCCTCCGCCCATGGGATTTTCCAGGCAAGAGTACTGGAGTGGGGTGCGATTGCCTTCTCCAAACGCCTGTTACTGGAGAAAAGTAAAAGTTTCCAAAATGGAAACTTCAAATTTTACTATTTACACTGCCAGAGAGTTAATACAAGCAACTTGTATTAACACAGCCAATATTTCTGTTTTTAATTATTCACACATAATCATTAAGATGCAATTCTGCTAAATCATTAGTTTGTTAGACCCGGAGAAGGCCTAATCAACGGGAGTCGTCGCTTCACAGATCACACCAGAACACAGGATGTCGATGCAACTGCAAGAGGATTTATTGAACCGGCGCGCCGGGGTTTGAACTCCGCAGAAGGAGTGAACCCCGAACACTGGTTGGGAAGAATTTTTATACAGAAAAATCACAAGCAGGCGGGAATAGGGTTAAGACAATGTGATTGGGGGGTCATAGGCAGGTACAGGTGGGGTGAGGACGTTTGATTGGTGGGCAAGGCTTGACCTTTGCAGGGATAGGTCTGTAAGTTATCAGGCTGAAACGGCTGGCTGACCACCCTGAGGCGGTTGGTCAGAACAGCCACCCGGAAAAATCTTTACAGAAAATACATCACCTGGGGGTCCCTTGCCAGGAAACTAGGCTATAAGTCATTAGTTAAAGTTTAATAGAAACATACCACCATAATTATAAAGGTGCTGCTTCAGGGATCAGGAGGCTATGAGTCACCAAAAGAAGAGGGCTATTTTTATTATTTTTTTTTCATGAGGTATGGCCTGCCTCTAAGGTTTTAGAACAAAGAAGGCCTGGAGAAAACCTAAAGTTTTTAACCTAATTTCTTCAAGTTCAAGGAGTCAAAATAAACTCCTCCCCCACAAAGTACTCCTGCCAGAAATGCTAAATCTAATCAGGTGTTTGGCCCTTACTGTATTCAAGAAATACAGAGATAGGACTTTGCTGGTGGTCCAGTGGTTAAGAATACACTTGACAATGCAGGGAACACAGGTTCAGTCCCTGATCCAGGACGATCCCATATGCCATGGAGCAGCTGAGCCTGTGCCCAACTGCTGAGTCCATGTACTGCAACCACTGAAACCCGAGTGCCTAGAGCCCGTGAGCCACAACAGAGGTCACTGCAATGACAAGCCCACACACCTCAGTGAAGAGTAGCTCCCTCTCTGCAACTAGAGACCGCCCACATGCAGCGAGGAAGACAGAAGTGAAGTGAAGTCGCTCAGTCGTGTCCAACTCTTTGCGACCCCATGGACTGTAGCCTACCAGGCTCCTCTGTCCATGGGATTCTCCAGGCAATAGTCCTGGAGTGGATTGCCATTTCCTTCTCCAGGGGATCTTCCCAACCCAGGGCTTGAACCCAGGTCTCCCGCATTGTAGACAGACGCTTTACCATCTGAGCCACCAGGGAAGTCCAAGGAAGACCCAGCACAGCCAAAAATAATGAATAAATAAATCAGGGGTAGAGGGTCGAGGTGAATAAAATCACAAGAAACCCATCCTGGTCTGTTCCAGAAGTCCAAGTTATGGGGGCGGGAGGAAGAATTGTTCTGTAATAGCGATTGAAGAGACGGAACAACCAAGCACAGTGAATAAATCTTGATTGGATCGTGGCTTCAGAAAATGATAACAAAGCATTTTTATGATATGTGACAATAGGACAATTTAAATAGGTATGGGCATGTGATGCGGGTAGGAATTCAGAGCATTTTCTCAAGTGTGTCTGTGGCCCTGCAGGCAGGGGAATGCCCTAGACCTTAGGAGCTGCATGCTGAAGTGCCTAGGAGTGAAGTTCACGATGACTGCAGCTTATTTTTTTTAATTGAAATATAGTTGATTTAAAATATGAACGTTTCACATGTACAACATAGTGGTTTGATATTTTTATAGACTGAGCTTGTGCTTAGTCACTCAGTTGTGTCCGACTCTTTGTGACCCTGTGGACTGCAGCCCACCAGGCTCCTCTGCCCATGGGATTCTCCAGGCAAGAAGACTGGAGTGGGTTGCCATGCCCTCCTGCAGGGGTCTTCCCAACCCAGCGATGGAACCCAGGTCTCCTGCACTGCAGGTGGATTCTTTACCATCTGAGCCACTAGTGAAGCCCCCCCTTTCTTTCCATTTAAAGTTATTACAAAATAGTGGCTGTGTATCCTTGTGCTGTATAATATACCCTTGTTCCTTATTTTTTTTTATACAAAGTAGTTTATATCTCTTAACCCCGTTCCCTTTCTTGCCCCTCCCTCTTTCCTCTCCCCACTGGTAACCACTAGTTTGGTTTCTATATCTGTGAGTCTTGTTCGATTTATTCATATATTTCATTTTTTAATTTCCACATATACGTGATATACAGTATTTTTCTCCTCAATGGGACATATTTCACTACATATAATACCCTCTAGGTCCATCCACATTGTTGTCAATGGCTGAATTTCATTCTTTTTTTAAAGGATGAGCAATATTCCATTGCATGGGTGTGTGTGTGTGTGTATATATATATTCCATTGTATATACACACACACCCATCTTCTTTATCCAGTCATCTGTTGATGGGCACATGGTTGCTTACACATCTTGGCTGTTCTAAATGATGCTGATACAAACACTGACATGCATCTATCTTTTGAAATAGGTGTTTTCATTTTCTTCAGATATAATACCCAGGAGTGGAATCTGTGGATCACATGGTAGCTATATTTTTATTTTCTGAGGACTTGCCACTACTTTCCATAGTGGACTATGGCTCCATTTGGTCCCATCTTTGCCAACATTTGTCATTTGTAGACTTTTTGAAGACTGCCGTTCTGACAGGTGTGAGGTGGTTTTGATTTGCATTTCTCTCATGATTAGCTACAGTAAGCATATTTTCATTTGCCTCTTGGCCATCTGTATATCTTCTTTGTGAAAATGTCTATTCAGGTATTCTGTCCATTTTTAAAATCAGGTTGTTTGTTTCGATATAGAGTTTTATGAGCATTTTTATCCATCTCATCTACAAACATTTTTTCCCATTGAGTAGGTTGCCTTTTGTTGATTGTTTCCTTTGATGAGCAACAGTTCGCAAATTTAACAAATTTAGGTCCCATTTGTTTACAGTTTGCTTTTGTTTCTTTTGCCTTAGAGACAGATCCAAAAAATATCGCTACAATTTGTGTCAAAGGGTATTCTGCCTATTTTCTCTTCCAGGAGTCTTATGGTTTCAGGTTTTACCTTTAAGTCTTTAATCCACTTTGAGTCTTTTTGTGTATGTGGTGTGAGAAAGTGTTCCATTATCAGTCTTTTCCATGCAGCTGTCCTGTTTTCCCAGAATCACACACTGATGAGATTCTTTACTCCAGTGTATATCTTCATGCCTCCTTTGCCATAGACTAATTGACCATTTTATACTGTTCATCGGGTTCTCACGGCAAGAATGGATCATTAGTGTATGCATTTATTTATGGCTCTCTATTCTGTTCCATTATCTCTGCATCTGTTTTTTTGTGTGCTGGTACCATGGTGTTTTGATTACTGTAACTTCATTGTATAGTCTGAAGTCGGGGCGCATGATACCTCCAACTTTCTTCTTTTTTCTCAAATTTGCTTTGGCAGTCCAGGGTTTTTTGAGGTTCTGTAAAGAAGCCACTCTGGGTCCAAGCCACCTTTGTCCATCACAATGGAGCTCTCCCCTGGCCTCTGGAGCCCTCCCCCTCCTGTGGACCTGTGCTGCAGAGCAGGCAGGGCCGGTGTGGATGCACAGCTTAGGCCAAGCTGAGCGCCAGGGTGAGAGCAAGAAACCTGGCAGCACCCCAGCAGTGTCGGTCTGCCCTCCCTGCCCTGTTTTGGGAGCAAGCACCCATGTGTGCTGTCCTCATAGGCAGAGGCCAGGCTTCCCACAACCTACCTGTTAGCCCTACCAGCCTTCCAGCCAGCCAAATGGACTCATCTTCCTGGATTCAGACCCACTTCCACAGGGCTGGTGTGGCCAGTATGTGGCTCAAACTGCTTCCTCCCCAGGGAGGATCTCAGGCCGTGTAATCCCCCTCCTCCTCTGAGTCCTCTCCCAGGGGCTTTTTTACAGCCTTGATTGAACAAATCTTTCTGCCAGTTTCCAGTTTTCAGTGAGAATCGCCCCACATGTAGATGTATTTGATGTATCTGTGGGGGAGTTGAGTTCCCCATCTGCCATCGTGGTCTTCCTCTGCAACGTGTTTTTAAATGATTTGGGAGGAAAAAGTTAGACAGTAAAAGGAAATGCAGCAGAACTGTTGCACCGTTGATGTGCTGTTGAACCTGGGTGGTGAGTTTAAGGACAGTCCTTTCAATCTACTTTTCTGTATGACTGAAAATATTCATAAGAGAAGGTTGGGACATAGAAATGTGAGTGACAACATCGTTTACTTTGGGTGGCAGACTCTCAAAATCTTTGGGACTTCTTGGTTTCCACAGATCTCTATTTACCGATTGTAAGAAAGGCGTCTACGTCAGGAACAGTACTTTGCCCACAGCAGATCCCGAATTATCAATATTTATTAATGGATGAATATTGCTTTCTGTTTTTTCCTTTTCTGAAATCTACCACTCTGGCTAAAACTAACCTTAAGCCTTTATCATCTCTCCAAATGCTTTGAAACTGCAGAGAGAGGTGATTTTGCATACAATGCCAATCAGAGAACAGGAGTTCTTGCGGCTGGTGGAATAGCCGGGAGCCCGCTGAGAGAGAGGGTGGTTATTTGCAGTGTCATGCCACGTTCAAAGCACTTTTTGGTTTATAAAGCAGTTCTCTTCTGGCCCTCTATGAACTGCAGTGTTGTATATTGATTGCTTTTCCTTAAGGTGTAAATACGCACAGAGTAGTAATTACTCTGTTATTTAGTGACAGAGTAGTCTGTCAGCTACTTGGATTTAGATTTGAAATATTGAAATATTGTATCCTGTAAAATTCATCTATCTATTTCATTTATTCAGTAATCCAACCATCCACTCACTATTCACGAGTCAGGAGTTTTAGTAACTAGGTCAGGGAAGAAAATGGGATGCAACCCAAAACGAGAGGCACATTTGTGATGTTATAAGCGAAATTGTCATGATCAGTGAGGATGTAGAAAGGATAAAAGCCACACCATCCTCTACAGCAGTTTCTCAAATTTAAATCATTGATTGTCAGAAATCCATGATTTCTGCCATAGTGAGGATCATTAACTAATAATACTTAATATCCTCCCTTAAACCTGTTCACTTAAAAAAAGAGAGATTACTGTGGTCTCAGCCTACACATTCCTATCCATAAGGTCTTGGTAGTGATCTGATGTGTTAAAATAAATGCACAGTTATCTAATCAGCTCATGTATCTTTAACAATAATCATGTAAATGGTGATATACATACCATCTTATATAGGAATCTGCCTTTCAGAAAAAGATTTAGGAGGTAAATGGAGTGAGCTTAAAATACTGGTTCATGTTTATGAAACACACATTTCAACTAACCATCATTTCCTTTCCTTCTGTTCAAGCCTTCCTTTAGTAGTAAATCAGTGATCTAAACTGGCTTTGTACAGTTAATTTCCCAGAGACCAAAAGAAAAATGGACTCTGAATATTTTGCTTGTTAGAACATGAGCAGGAGTCTTGACTACTCATAGAGATCACACGTCTACTGAAGTCCTGGTGCAAGAATTTTTTAAATTTAAAATTCTTTAAATGTGTTTAAAAATTTTTTTATTATTATTTATTTATTGGCTACGTGGGATGCAGGATCCTAGTTCCCCAACCAGGGACCACACTCATGCCCCTTGCACTGGGAGCATGGAGTCTTAACCACTGGGCCACCAGGGAAGTCCCAAGAATTCATCTTTTGACACAAATATCAGATATGCTCCAAAAGGTTAGACTAATGAATATAATATGAAGTGATTAAAAATGTTTTACAGGTAAGGTTTAGGGTCAGTAGCTTTTTAATTTTTTCTTAGTACTTATATTTTAGTCCTGAAGAAATGGTACCTCAAGGCTACCTTTTCATTTTCCTTTAAATCATCCTCATTTTCATAATCAGCTTGGTGCAGATCTGGGGGCATGCAGGTTGGTCGGTATTTTAAATATACTGTAGTTGCTTCTAAAGGAAATCAGTCCTTAATATTCCTTGGAAGGACGGGTGCTGAAGCTGAAACTCCAATATTTTGGCCACTTGATGTGAAGAACTGACTCACTGGAAAATATCCTGATGCTGGAAAAGACTGAAGGCAGGAGGAGAAGGGGATGACAGAGGATGAGAGGGCTGGATGGCATCACTGACTGGATGGACATGAGTTTGTGCAAGCTCTGGGAGTTTGGTGATGGACAGGGAAGCCTGGCGTGCTGCAGTCCATGGGGTCACAAAGAGCTGGACACAGCTGAGCGACTGAACTGAGGTGCTTCTGCCCTTCATTTATCAGGATCTGTTTCATACCCACCACACGCAGGCATTGCACTGGATGCTCGGGAGGCCAGGAACAATGAAACAGACATGGTGCCTGCTTCACAGAGCTCACTATATAGTATAGAGACAGATACTAACAAGTCTTCTCCCACAGAGACAGAAAATTGCCCTCAGGAAGTGGTGTTTGAGCAGAGACATGTGTTGTTTAGCAGCTGTGTCCCAACTTCGAGAAAAGGACGGTGCAGGCAAAGGGAACACCCAAGCGCCCTCTTGTGGTGGGGCAAACTGGGAGAGCATCACACGTCCAAGGGATTTAAAAGAATGTGAGTGGCTGGAGCCTGGGGCCTATGGGGCTGGACAGATAGGCCCTGCCACACAAGGCCCACAGTGACTACATTGCCCCAAGAACAGGAAATCACTGAAGGGCAAGACTCAACAAAAATCAAGGCTCTGTTAGCCATGAAGAAGGGGGAAATAGTTAACGATACACAGGCAAGAGAACTTAACACCTCCAAACACTGCCTAACTGAAACCGAACTTTCTCCCCATCCCTCCACCCCTGCAAACAGCCTGGCTTTTACTGTTTCTCATCTTAGTGAAAGTCCTCACCATTCATCCAGTAGCTCAGGTCAACACCTAGGCTTCATCCACGACACACTCGTCTTCATCCCCGTATCTAATCCACGGGCAAGTCCTGTCCATCTCCCTCTTGACTATCTGAACTCATTCATTCCTCCATCTTCACCATCAAATGCACGCAGCCGTCTCTTGCTGAACTACTGCAGCGTTTTCTCATGTGTTCTCGTGACCCCCACAGTCTGTTCTCCCGGCAAAGCTGTTCTTCAGTGACTCAGTCATGTCCGATTCTGTGACCGCGTGGGCAATAGCCTGCGGTGCTCCTCTGTCCATGAATTTTCCAGGCAAGAATACTTGAGTGGATTGTCATTTCCTTCTCCATGGGCCTTTTCAAAATACAAACCAATCATGTCACTCCTCTGCCTAAAGGCCAGGGATCCAGGGTAAATCTTGCTGAGGCCCTAGCCGATCATGGCAGACTCATTCCACTTGACCTTGATTGGTTTCCTTGTGGGCAGAGACCGGCGCGTGACTTGTTTCTGCTCACTGAAACGAGAGCATTGCTTCTGGGGAGCTTCTGGGAAAGGTATCTTTGCTCAGTGAAAGAGACCCCTGGAAGAAACAGATGCTCTCTGTTTTGCTAGCCATTGTCACACCTGGGTGTGTCTCAGGAATCATTCTAGGCACTGGAAGGAAAGCAGTGCCTGAAGTCCAGACTGCCACCACTGGACCCTGCCCTCCCATATGAGGCAAATCTCCTGGCTATGAAAGTCGATTTGAGTTGGATTTTCCGGCATGTGCAGCTGTAAGGATTCTGATACATGTCTGAAGCATCCAGTGCCAAATGGATGCTGAAGCTCAATGGAGAGGTCTGAGCTGGAGAAATATATGTGAGTCCTTGGTGAAGCTTAGGGAAAAGATGAGATTGTCAAGGAGAAGGGTAGAAGGTAGGACGAGAAAAACGTTTAGGAAAGAATGATGAGACTGCCAAGAAGTTGAGGAGGGGTTGGGTCAGAGAGGTGCCAAGGGAGATCACCTGTGGCCAGGAGAAAGGACTTCCTGCTTATCTTCCTCTTTATATCGACTGGGACTAATAGTAAGGGCATTACAACATTCCCCAGTGTACTTTAACTGGATAAACGGAAGTGGCTCAGGAATGTTCACTAGAGGAGGAAGCTGGATTTCAGAACCAACCCTTGGGATTAGGAGCGTTTGGCTGTCTGCCATTTAACAGGAAGGTCATTTCACCAGAATGTGAAAGGCCACCAAAAATTGAACAAAACAGCCAGATCAGAGAACATTTCTCCTCTTCTGCGCATAAGATCCCGAGTTAGGTGGGGACTGGAAAAGCCCCCAAGAGGAGGCACCGTTGTAAGAAAAGCCTCGGAGGTGTGAAAACCAAGGGCAACCGCCACAGAATGAGGCCAGAGAGAACCGTGGGAAATGAGACAGGAATATGGGAATGAGCCAGCACGGGGTGTGCCTTGTGAATCAGGCTGCGTTTAGACTTCATTCAGTCTGAAACGACTCCCGTGAAAGGAGTTAGATGTGAAGATGTTCCAGATCACCTTTGTTAGGTAAAAAAAATAAAAATTTAAAAATCAGAGGACCGGGAGCTCCGTTACCGTGCCAGAGGTTCCCAAACTTCAAGGCGTACCCGAATCGCCAGAGGAACTTACAACAAGTGGAAATTCCTGGTACTCATCGGCCCTCGGATTCGGATTGTATAGGTCAGGCTCGATAGGTACACTTTTAAAAAGCCCTTCTGGCAGGTGGGCTACTGCCACGGGGTGACTTGGGAGTTTAGTCCCATTTTCTGTGCCTATGCGCTCCTCCATTCTTTGACACAGAAAACGGACATTTCTCAAGGGTACACCAAGCGTTCTCCTAAGTTCTCCCAACCTGACAGTGGCCCCAGCCCCTCCCACTGCGGGCCGGCCAGACCCGAGTGGGCTCGACGTGGCGGTCTCCAGCCTGGCGGCGCAGCCGGAGACCTAGGGACGAGCGAGGGCGGGCACCGGGGCGGTAGGGCGGCGGCCGGACCCGCCCCAGGCTCCTTGCTCGGGACCCCGGCTCCGCGACCCTGCCCAGCCCTGACTCAGGCTTGGGAAACCCGCAGTCACAGCCTTGCGGACTAGCAGCGGCGGCCAAGCACAGGCCCGTGGGTGGGTCTCCATGGTGACTGGCAGACGCTGTGACCAATTATGTCCGGATACTTGTTTCCGCCCCTCCCCCCTCCCTGAAAACACCCCCCGCCCCAAAGGACCGATACTTCCGTGACTGACATTTCTCTCCGGGCGCTGTTACGTAAGGGAGGGTCAAGCGCGGCCCCACCCGAGCCGAGCAGATTTGATTGGCAGGACCTAGAGCCACCCCCCAAAGCCTCCGGAAGAACGTCTTTGATAGACAGGTATAGAAACCACTCTGCGCCGCGAGGCTGGGCGGAAGCATCCGGGCCCCGGGGCTGGGGCTGCGGGGCGGAGCCGGAGGCTGAGAACAGGGCCGGGCGGGGCGGAGAGTAGGCAGGGGCTGGGCTGGCGCTGCGGCCAGAGATGCTGTGGGACTGCGACGGCGCTCGGCCGCTGGGAGCACTGCATTGAAAACACCGAGGTGAGGTGCGCTGCCAGGCTGTGGTAGGTGCGCGAGGGCCGTGGAGTCCTCAGGCCCGGGCCGCCAGCGTCCTCAGGCCCGGCATTTGTGTGCTCTGCCGGGGGTTCTAGACTGTAGCGACGGCGGCCGCGCTGGGACACGGGGGCGGGGCCGGGCACCTGTCCGCGTTTGCAGGCACCTGCTGCGCCGGCCGCCGCCGACCCCGGGGCCTGGCACTGGGGGCTGACCGGGAGC
Organism: Madoqua kirkii; assembly: GCA_006408675.1. NCBI lineage: Eukaryota > Metazoa > Chordata > Mammalia > Artiodactyla > Bovidae > Madoqua > Madoqua kirkii. The sequence goes on along the minus strand of SJYC01003956.1, from coordinate 10,653 downwards.
CGGGCCGGGCTGGCCTGAGGAGGGGAGGCGGGCCGTGCCGGCTCGCCCCGTCCGGGGCCTTCCCTCGTTGCCCGGCTCCGTCCCTGCTTCCAGCTTGAGGGTAGCGTCCGAGGACCGCAGTCCCCTCACCCGAGGGTCTCGTGGGCTCGGGGCCGGCCTCGAGCTAACAGCGAGGTCAGGGTTTGGCTCCTGCCTTACATCATCCCGAGACAGGTTTGTCCAGATTCCCTACGTGCGCGGAGATGGGTTTACGCCCCGGGCGAGGGTGCCAGTCCCGGCTGTCCCCAGAGATCCGGGGCCTAGGCAGTTTTCATTTTTTCCCTGGGTCGTCCTCTGCCACCTCTTAACGTGTGATTTAAGTCTGATCGGGATGATGTGCCTGTTTCGGTATAGGCGGTAGCACCGCCCGTCTCAAGTTTTGGCTCAGTACACGTGCAGATAATTCGTATAGGGCTAAGCTACTACTTCTCAGCTGTATGATATTGAGACAGTCTTTTGTTGTTTGGACGACCAGATCAACAGAAATGTTTAAATTGTTTCGGAATGACTAGGACCTGTCCTGTGTTTTCTTCCATCCATGTCACATCTGTTGGAAAAATGCTGTACCTGCCCAGTAGACATCTATTAAATGATGTAGTTACTCCTGAAAAGCGTGCTGCAGTTTCTCTAGGTGATTATGTCGTTGCTGGAAACAAAGGCAGCAGTAGACAATACCTCCTTCTTAAAGACAGGAGGAACCTGGGGGTAAGTTTGATTAATATTTGATTCTTAAAGGCAAAGTCATAGAATTACTAGGTATTAGACTTGGAAGAGACCTTACAGGTGAGTAATCCAGTCAATTTGTGTGGTGGTGAGCACTGTGTCCCAGGGGAACAGGGTTCCCCTGTCAAATCAGATCTGACCTAGATGGTGGGTGGGTGCTGCCCATTACTCTGGATCTGAAAACCATGTTTTCATTTGCACCAAACAGAAACATTTACCCCCACTACAGTTTTGGTGCCCTGCCATTTTGGCTTGTATAATAGTCACCAGGTTTGCAGAGAGCTCTCAGCAATAAGTTGCTAATTTACTGGGTTTAAGTCATTAGGTAAGTGGAAGAACCAGAACCCACATTCTTTCTGATTTAATTACTGGGTGGCACTGTATCTTGGAAAGCAGAACAGCAGTAATGGCACTGGCAGGATAAGAGACCTACCTGTGTATGAAAGAAAACAAATTTTTGCTGAATGGGGGACATTTGGCACATCCTACTCTAATGACTTGTTTATAAATTTGTAAAATACTGTTTAAGCTCTGACCCTTTTCACCTTCAGCCTTTTGATTGGTGCAAGTAGGAACTGAGCAGAGCTCTGTTTTAAACATGATGGAGCCTAGGGGGAATGTCACCAGAGCAGACAAGCTGCTGTCCTTTTAGCTCCACTTGGTGCTTCTCCCTTGTATTGTTAGGAAATGACCCACTGGCTTTGTGACCTTTAAGACAGGGTTTCTTATCCACTTCGTGAGGCTTTGGTGGAAGATGTGTGTTTGTGAAAGGTCTCTTTGGCCCCCTTCTGTTGCTTTTGTACATATTGCTTGGCAATTCCTTAAATGCATAATACGGCTCTTTCCACACTTGAAGCAGTTGAAAAGATCGGGTTTTTCTGTGTGTGTATGTGGATGGTCCCAACAGGATCCAGTTTTCTCTCTGTGTCTCTCATGCTTTGTTTTTGATTGCTAGTTTTACTGGAGAGAATCATTCTGTATTTAAGATACTTGTTTAAGACAGGCTTAAATCAACTCCTGTGGATCTTCAATTCCCGTAACCCTGAGAACTGGATAGACCTTTTGTGTCTGTGGGTACAGTGCATTCTGAACCTGGCTTTCCCACAGTCAAATGCCTAGATATTCTGCTAGTAGCAACTGTTTAGTCCATATCTTCTGCACTGCTGGCACCAGAGCTGAACTGTGTCACTGAATATTCTGAATCCTAGCCAAAGACTCAGCACACAGATTCCTGTCGGCATTTAAAGATGGGAAAGAAATTGGAGTCAGAAGAGGGAGGGGGTGTAGAAGGAAACTGTTTCTGAAGACTTTTCTTCCCTGGGTTTCTATAACTGCATATTATATAACATTCTATTATATTTCTGTTTAGAGGTTCAGATTGAGCTCTTAACTATTTCAGAAGTCTTAACTGTTGATATAAGTGTTTCTCTCTTTTCCCGTCTCGTTTTAAGGTGAAGTGAATTCTGAGGCCAGAAGAATTTGATGACGCAGACCACTGAATTTCTTTGTTTGGAGCACACATTATGAACCCTTTCTGGAGCATGTCTACAGGCTCTGTACGCAAAGTAGGTATAGTTGATGAACTTAGGGAGGAAACCCATTTGTGTCTAAACAGAGGCCAGAATAATCCATATTAAGGTTGCCTATCTTCTTAGCAGAATTAACTTTGGTTTTCTAGTTTAGGTTTTACTTTTGAGAAATAATTATTTCATTGATTAAAGTCAGTTTCTGAGACCAAGATCACATCTCAGAAACCATTCTGGTAATCAAAATTCTGTTATTTTGGCTTAGGTTATAGTCACACATGATGAAATTTGTGACACATATTGTAGGTAGTTTTTCTACAAACTTCAAGATTTCATGGTTAGAGAAATTTTTGTAAAGGCCAGTCCAGTGTGGTCAAGTCAGACTTGAGAGCACTGGTTTACTTTATCCAACTAAAATATCTTGTAAAATAAAATATGTTTTAGGGAAGCTTAAAATATGCAAACAAAAAGAAAATGTCACCCATAGGTCCATGTCTAAGAATACCCTTGTAATCTTTTTTTTTTTTTTCTGTACCTGATGCTGTATACATTTTTAATACAGGTGATGATACAGCCTTTGATGGTCTTGGAGCCAAGGAAATACCTGTGGGGTGGTAGTTTAGTCTCTGAATCATTTAGACCTTTGTCTTTGACTAAGAATGACAGTTTATGCTAATGATAGTCCAAATGTGAAAACATACCAGTTAGGGACCAGATCAAAATCAGACCCATGCGAGTGAGAGAAGAGGCTCATCCTTTGTTTCTAACCAAAGTGCTGACATCAGGGAGTGGCTAATTTCAGTCATTACACTATTTGTTTTGAGATGCTTAGCACCCAGCTTTCTATACCTGCGTGCCAGGGCACCTTTCTAATCTGGTCTAATTGTGTAGTGACCCCTTGCCCTCTTTCTGGGGCCTTGAAGAGAAACCCTTCCTTCTCTGTGTCATGTAAATCCTGTAAATGTTGGCTTTGTTGGCTATAGGCTACAGCTGATGAATGAGTTTTTCTAATGGTTTAGTCTTGCATCAGCTTGATTCTGCTGTCTATAATAGCTTGCCCATTCAACAGACTTCTAGGTCATCTCGATCACGGTGCTAGAAGGTCCCTGTAAGTCATTCCAGCTTTTTAGTCAAGGACTAAAGGGCATCACATGTAGCCTTGTGATTTAAGAATCATCCTAACAAATGTTCTCACCACTTTGTCTTGAATAGCGGTCTGATGGTGAAGAGAAGACATTAACGGGGGATGTGAAAACCAGTCCTCCACGCACGGCTCCAAAGAAACAGCTGCCTTCTATTCCCAAAAATGCTTTGCCCATAACTAAGCCTACATCTCCTGCTCCAGCAACACAGTCAACAAATGGCACGCATGCTTCCTACGGACCTTTCTACCTGGAATACTCCCTTCTTGCAGAATTGTAAGTTCTGAAACTATCCAGTTAAATTTTGAATGACCCTTAAAGGTGAAGAATGAAATTTATTCTGATGGACTCAGTAAACAGCAGCCATTTAATCTTGACAGTCAAACCCATCCCCCTTCAGTATGAGCCTTAACGTATATAGCATGGAATCTATTGCTGGCATGTAATCTTCCTTCACCAAGGCCTCAGTGGTGTTATATAAATATCTGCTTCTAAAAGTAACAGTTCTTACTGAGAGCTTGGGTAAGTAAGATTCAAAGACAAATATGTGCTTTAATTTCCATGTCTGTTTTGAAAAGCAAGAGGAGGGAGAAACTGAGATTATTAAGCATCTGGGAACTTAATTTTGGTCTACCTTTATATGAGGTGGGGCATTCACCCCCTGAAGAGATTGTTGTAGGGGATAGGACGGTGGGAGGGTGGTGATCTATTCTTTCTTGGGTCAGACGCAGCTGGAGGCTGGTGCTCCATTCTGGCGATCACCCTTAAGAGGCCTCCTAACAGACTGAGAGGCTAGTCCCAGGAGGCGGAGGTCAGGAAGCCTGACCTTAGGAGTCAACAATTGAAGGAACAGGAACCACTAACTTGGAGAAAACTTAGAAAGTACTTATTAAAGTTGTCTTCATATATTTGAAGGCCCATCAATTAGAAAGAGGATTTGAGTTATTCTGTAGGACCCCCAAAGGCAGAAGTAGGCAATTGGGAAGTTTTAAAGATTGGGGCTCCATGTAAGAACTTGATTAGTCACAGAAGTCACAAATGGGACTGAGGTTGTACCTATCTACAGATTGTGAGGAGCTGGGCACCTCTGCATAGTCTGGTAGTGATGAAACAGTGCTTGGCCCATCAGAGGGGCTCAAGCAGTGAATGAATGCAGATGGCATTTAGTTGGTCATTTGTTATCTGGGCAGCAAGTTTGGAGAATTAATTCTGAATTTCAGTCATTTAAAAGTACCTTTGCCCATGAAGCTGTTTTAAAAGCATCCTCCAGTGCCCTCTTTCTCTACTAATGTTGTAATGGTCAGAGAGGGTCTGAGGCCCAGTGTGAATGGCTGAGCGTGAGCTGGTAACTTTATAATGGACACCTGTGTTTGAGTTGAGACAGTGAGTTGGACAGGCTTCTATTGTGGTGTTGAATCTGCTGTATTAGGCCACAAAATCTGCCTTTCTGGCAAACCTCTGTAGGAGATACATCTGCCATCCACACTGCTGTTGATGCGCTGAATTTTAGTGTTTAAAAAATGGAATAACTACTTTAAAATGACTGAAAAATAAGTGTGGTAGCAAATAGGTAGTAAAGTGTCAACTGAGATCTAGTAAGTTTCTTCTCAGTAAAACTGAGGATTGGCAGGTTAATGTGCTTTAAGGCCCTCAGCTCTCAGGGCTGGTCACAGCATTACTTGTGCAGGCTCGTGGCTCAGCAGCAGGGAACAGAGCAGGATGACCGGTCCCAGAAGAGCCGGTGCAGCCTGTCTTCCCTTGTTTCAGCTCCCGCTGGCTCCCACGCTAAGGCCTGCAGAGTTCAAGGCCCTGAGCTGGGGTGAACTCAGGAGCAGAGTACAGTCAGACCCTGCCCATTCACACTTAAAATGACCCCCAAGTGAGGGAAATTGCATGGAATTTTAATGTCTTAATTACCTAAAACTACCTTCAGAGAGCTTTTGAATTTGTGTGGGTAAGATCTATTGTCCGTAGTCACAAAAGCAATAACCTTACAAATAACTCTCACTGACCTAAAACTTGATGTCGAGCATTAACTATACAGGTTGGCTTCCAAGATGGTGTTTTGGGGAAGCTGATTTCTAGGGGGAAGACTTGACTGTGAATCCCTGCTTGGCTTTCACTGCTAAGTCTGGGGCCCTGTTTTGGCTGTGCTACTCTGCACGCATATGTTAAGCAGCCAGCAGACAGACAGCAGTTAGGGCCCGGAGAGGCTGTGACGCCTCCGTCTCTGGGGCCAGGGCGTCGGCTCCCCTTTGAGAACTGCTCCTTCTTTAGAGAGTGAATGGGGGTGGTCTGGTCTCCGTGTGTCTTTTGCACCCCTCAGTCTCACTGTTCTGCTGCTTCTGTTGTAGTACCTTGGTTGTGAAGCAGAAGCTACCAGGTGTCTATGTGCAGCCATCTTATCGATCTGCATTAAGTAAGAAGCATTCGCTCTTTTCATAGCATGTTTGATTCCGCTGACCCAAACTTAGCCCTTAACTGTTTCTATTTTGTCCTGCAGTGTGGTTTGGAGTAATATTCATACGGCATGGACTTTATCAAGATGGCGTATTTAAGTTTACAGTTTATATCCCTGATAACTACCCAGATGGTGACTGTCCAGTAAGTTGGGGATACACTCTGGCTTCATTGCTTGGTCAGTGAGGAGGGCCTAACGGGGCTTTCAAAATGTCTTGGTTCTTTTTTGGACCTAATGAATAAGTTTCAGGATTTCAGTTTCCCAGAATGTTCTGTCTGCTGTGTGGTCCTTGGAGGGTTTTTTTTTTTTTTTTGCTTTGTTCCATCTTTTGCCAAGCTCGCTTCTGCCTTCAGCTTTGCTTGTTTCTCTGTCCAGGGTGTGCCTGTGAGGCTGGATGCTGTGGTGTAGCACTTGCCACTTGAGTGGCGTTTGTTACACTGTGGTGGAGGAGACCAACTTTCCCTTTGCTTCATTGCAAAATTTACTTTTACAGGAAAATAGTGAAAGTACTTAAGTGTCCCTCTCAAGGCAGCTCTTTGACTTTAAGCAACAAGACTGCCTTGTACTGAAGCTCCTTTTACAACTTATGTGTGTGGGTTTCACAAGCTCCACTGCTTCCATTAAAGGCAGTATCTTTCTCTCACTGTAGCGTCTGGTGTTTGATGTTCCCGTCTTTCACCCGCTAGTGGATCCCACCTCAGGTGAACTGGATGTGAAGAGAGCGTTTGCAAAATGGAGGTTAGTAAATAGAGCATTTCATGTGGTGATGTAAGCCAGCAAGGGGAAGCCTTAGTCACCCCACTGTGTTTCCCTTTAGGCGGAACCATAATCACATTTGGCAAGTACTGATGTATGCAAGGCGAGTCTTCTACAAGATTGATACAGCAAGCCCCCTAAACCCAGAGGCTGCAGTATTGTATGTTACTTTGCTTTGTCATTTAAGATACATTTGAAAAGTCAGCGAAGGAGGTCACATTGGTAACCTTTTGATTTAAACTTTTGACACAGGTACGAGAAAGATATTCAGCTTTTTAAAAGTAAAGTGGTTGACAGCGTTAAGGTGTGCACTGCTCGCTTGTTTGACCAACCTAAAATAGAAGACCCCTATGCAATTAGGTGAGTGATACATTATCCAGATAAGCCGCACTTGGCAATACTGGGCTTCTGTTTTCCAGGGGGTCTTAAAATGGGGATTTAAAAGGAAAGTGAGTCATCTGCTAGCCTACATCATTTCTAACTTGATTTCTGCTTTACATGGATGACTCTATGCCAGGATCAAGCTATTGAGTGACTTTGGTTTCTCAAAGATCCTGGTAATGGCTCACTCAAGCGTCAGGACTTTTCCTTCCAATTGGAGCCCCTCTTAAATGGCCATTACCCCATCAACCTACAGATTTGGTAAAAGGAGGGAAACTGATCAGTGTGAGTGAACAGTCCGAATCATGGGTTCTTCGAGCATTGTTAGTGTGTGTTGGGGAAGTGTCTGCAAGAGTGTTGAGAGCTGAAGTGACTTAGCTCTTGGGTAGCGTGGGTATTGCTGGGAGAGAGGAGCGTAGTGTATTGTTCAAGAGCTCGGGCTCTGCAGTTAGACTGGGTGGCATTTGCACTTAACTGGCTTTGGTGACCCTGAGCAGTTACTTAATTTTACCCAGCCTTGCTTTCTTCATCTGTAATAGGACATCGGGGTGGTTGCAAGGCTTACGTGAGCTAACCCAGGAAAAGTGCTCTCTAAAGGGTAATTATGTGAGAAAATGATTTAGGTAATGTCTGAAACTTACATACTGACAACTGATTAAGACTGTTCCTTGTTAAGTTCTCTTTGGGGAACGGGCTTAAAAATTGACATTAAATTTAGTGAGCCGTTCTTTAGTGTTTCTCTCTTCCTTAAGCTTTTCTCCATGGAATCCTTCTGTCCATGATGAAGCCAGAGAGAAGATGCTGACTCAGAAAGTAAGTAGATGGCCATTTTAGAAATAGGTTAACTTGCTGTTTCCTTTCTAAAGTATCTTCTCTGGTGACCACTGAGTGTATACAGTGACTTTTGGGGAGACAGGTTGGTACAGTGCTGAAGTCTCCTCATCAGTCTGTAATGTCTGTTTTCCATTGTGCCTAGAAGAAGCCTGAAGAACAGCACAATAAAAGCGTTCATGTTGCTGGCCTGTCATGGGTAAAGCCTGGCTCAGTACAACCTTTCAGTAAAGAAGAGAAAACAGTAGCGACCTAAGAGCTGGTGAATCGGCGCACCACGCACTTTCCTGCTGGACTTCGGCTCCTAACGCTGGCCACTGGCAAAGGACTGCCTGCAGAGTAAAACGTTGTGAACAGTGGCTGACGTCAGTGTGTCCGTGTATGCTTAGGTTCTAACAGCGAGTTCTGGAAACCTCTCTTTACGTAATGCATTACTTCTGTCAGAAGTGTCTTTAAGGTGGTTATCTAGTTCAGTACTCCAAATTATTGGGGACTTTGAAGCTTATGTATTTTTTTGAATATAAGGCTAAAGGTAAGTTGCATTCATTTAAACTAATGAAGTTAAAGTTCAACACTATAGTGATTTCTTAATTGGCGGTTTCGGTTGTACATATGTTAGGATGCAGAGATGAAAGGATAGAGAGAGCAGTTTCCATAGCTTATTAGCACTTTTAAGTGGAGGAGCAGTTGAATGAATGAACCTCAGTCTTCAGCTTACTGTGTTACTGATATACAAACTGTTGTCACTGAGGGACATACTAGGTGAGTGAGAGGAAACCAGAACACTTGTTCTTAGGTGTTTTGTGTGTTTTTTTTTTAAGCAAATTACTGTATTTTTATGGCAGGAGGGAGAAAAAGTGTTAAAACAGTTTCTAATGAAGTCAGAGATTTAAATGATGAATGACTAGTGTGTTCTGTAGAGACAATAAATCAATGAATGATTGTTCTTTGTCATTTATGCAGGAAACCACCCTTTTCTCAATATAACTAAACAAAGATTAATTTATAAATGCTTTATTGAAAAATACACTTATTTTCATATAAAATTACAGTAGCAGTATCTTGAGAGGTTTTATAAATATTTTTGCAGAACACTATTCTAATTGAACAGTGTAAGTTCCATATTTCTTTCAGAGCAATATGAAGTTACCTAGTAACTTTGTTTATACTGATTCAATTTACAATTGAACTTTCTCCCTAATAAGATTATTCATTCAACTTTAAAACTGCTGGAACAATAGCTATTAATAAAGGTATATATAGATAATTCAGTAGCTGTTAAATTAACATTTTCTAATCTGTATAAATGGTACTGTGTACTAATAAAAACCTAAAATTCTCCAATCTATTTTTTTAAACTTCCAGGAACACACCCAAAGATACTTTAAAATACCACCTTAATAAAGACACATGTCTTTTTGGATAACTACCTCCTAAAGGAAGAGGTCATAATTTTTCATAATAATCCCCTTAATTCAACTTGATTTAAAATTTTTACTTAGCCAGCTGATCCCTATCAACAAATATGGAGAATTTAAAACAGTTGCCCAAAAGGTAGCTACTGGGGCTTTAACAATTTTAAAAAAGTACAAAAGCATCAGAGAAGATTTAAGCCTAGAAGTTTTGTACTTAATAAAGTTCACATTGTAGAAAGTGCCATCGCAAATATACAGCAAAATCTGGGTTACAAAATCATGCTTTTTACAGCCCTAAAGTGCCACTTCTTATACAAGTTCACTCACACATTGCACACTAATCAAAGACTTGTCACACTGCACCACATCTACTGGGGTAGGGAAGAATTACACAAAGGAAACGGGAGAGTTGGACTGGTTACCTAGGACCTCCACATCTGGGTGCTTTCCCAATTTGTTACCTTTTAGGAATGCAGAAATCTCCCACTCCTACCAAGTGTTTCAGGACGAAATGCCAAGTTTCGCTTTTCATGAGGGCCAGGGCTGACCACAAAACAGGAATGAACTGAAATATGGTTCCTCTGCTGGAACACGTTAACAGAGACCTCTTCTACACACGAGTACACTTCGTTCTCTGCAGTACTTGTAATACTTGGAATAGCTTTGCCAAAGAGTTAAAAAAATCCAACTGTGTTGGATTCTAGGCAGCCTTGATGGCAAGAAACTGCAAGGTAGGAAAAAAGGCAGTTGGGGTAAGTAAAAATATCCTAAGGATACTGGAAGGATTCAGGAAAAGAGCCCCATAACCTAGCATACATGAAATGCTGCTGCTAAACAGAGTTTGTGAAGAGACAGTTTCAATACAACGGACTAACCTCAGTGGGAACCTCGGTCGTTAGCTACATCTTGGAGACGACGTAATAAGGCAGAATGATTTTCTGGGCAGATTCTTTTTGCAGGTGATTCACTTCCATCTTCTAAAAGGATCCCTCTCTTTTTGGTTGGAGTTTCTCCTGTCCGTATCATACTGTTAATTTCTCTCAGTCTCTGGTGGCAGAGGTAAAAATAGATATAAAAAGCGTTAAAATTCTAATACACAGTTCAGTGTTACATCAAAGAACCTCAAATGAGTTAAGTAATTTACTTGAAGACTTTGAACATCTTTATAAGGGAAAGAACTAGCAAATTTTACACCCTTCCGGTTTCACTTCTCAGCTAGCTGAGATGACGACTGACTGGGATAGAGGCAGAGTATTTCTGTTTTTTAACAAGTTACATAGCATCACATTGCTATGCCATATTTAATCAACTTCATACATTTCCATTTTCCTTTTTAAAAAAAGTAACATGACTTTATATAGTATTATGTCCCCTTTTCC
>SJYC01003955.1:0-14687 GCA_006408675.1 Madoqua kirkii | reverse complement strand
TTTTTTTTTTTTTTTTGCTTTGTTCCATCTTTTGCCAAGCTCGCTTCTGCCTTCAGCTTTGCTTGTTTCTCTGTCCAGGGTGTGCCTGTGAGGCTGGATGCTGTGGTGTAGCACTTGCCACTTGAGTGGCGTTTGTTACACTGTGGTGGAGGAGACCAACTTTCCCTTTGCTTCATTGCAAAATTTACTTTTACAGGAAAATAGTGAAAGTACTTAAGTGTCCCTCTCAAGGCAGCTCTTTGACTTTAAGCAACAAGACTGCCTTGTACTGAAGCTCCTTTTACAACTTATGTGTGTGGGTTTCACAAGCTCCACTGCTTCCATTAAAGGCAGTATCTTTCTCTCACTGTAGCGTCTGGTGTTTGATATTCCCGTCTTTCACCCGCTAGTGGATCCCACCTCAGGTGAACTGGATGTGAAGAGAGCGTTTGCAAAATGGAGGTTAGTAAATAGAGCATTTCATGTGGTGATGTAAGCCAGCAAGGGGAAGCCTTAGTCACCCCACTGTGTTTCCCTTTAGGCGGAACCATAATCACATTTGGCAAGTACTGATGTATGCAAGGCGAGTCTTCTACAAGATTGATACAGCAAGCCCCCTAAACCCAGAGGCTGCAGTATTGTATGTTACTTTGCTTTGTCATTTAAGATACATTTGAAAAGTCAGCGAAGGAGGTCACATTGGTAACCTTTTGATTTAAACTTTTGACACAGGTACGAGAAAGATATTCAGCTTTTTAAAAGTAAAGTGGTTGACAGCGTTAAGGTGTGCACTGCTCGCTTGTTTGACCAACCTAAAATAGAAGACCCCTATGCAATTAGGTGAGTGATACATTATCCAGATAAGCCGCACTTGGCAATACTGGGCTTCTGTTTTCCAGGGGGTCTTAAAATGGGGATTTAAAAGGAAAGTGAGTCATCTGCTAGCCTACATCATTTCTAACTTGATTTCTGCTTTACATGGATGACTCTATGCCAGGATCAAGCTATTGAGTGACTTTGGTTTCTCAAAGATCCTGGTAATGTGCTCACTCAAGCGTCAGGACTTTTCCTTCCAATTGGAGCCCCTCTTAAATGGCCATTACCCCATCAACCTACAGATTTGGTAAAAGGAGGGAAACTGATCAGTGTGAGTGAACAGTCCGAATCATGGGTTCTTCGAGCATTGTTAGTGTGTGTTGGGGAAGTGTCTGCAAGAGTGTTGAGAGCTGAAGTGACTTAGCTCTTGGGTAGCGTGGGTATTGCTGGGAGAGAGGAGCGTAGTGTATTGTTCAAGAGCTCGGGCTCTGCAGTTAGACTGGGTGGCATTTGCACTTAACTGGCTTTGGTGACCCTGAGCAGTTACTTAATTTTACCCAGCCTTGCTTTCTTCATCTGTAATAGGACATCGGGGTGGTTGCAAGGCTTACGTGAGCTAACCCAGGAAAAGTGCTCTCTAAAGGGTAATTATGTGAGAAAATGATTTAGGTAATGTCTGAAACTTACATACTGACAACTGATTAAGACTGTTCCTTGTTAAGTTCTCTTTGGGGAACGGGCTTAAAAATTGACATTAAATTTAGTGAGCCGTTCTTTAGTGTTTCTCTCTTCCTTAAGCTTTTCTCCATGGAATCCTTCTGTCCATGATGAAGCCAGAGAGAAGATGCTGACTCAGAAAGTAAGTAGATGGCCATTTTAGAAATAGGTTAACTTGCTGTTTCCTTTCTAAAGTATCTTCTCTGGTGACCACTGAGTGTATACAGTGACTTTTGGGGAGACAGGTTGGTACAGTGCTGAAGTCTCCTCATCAGTCTGTAATGTCTGTTTTCCATTGTGCCTAGAAGAAGCCTGAAGAACAGCACAATAAAAGCGTTCATGTTGCTGGCCTGTCATGGGTAAAGCCTGGCTCAGTACAACCTTTCAGTAAAGAAGAGAAAACAGTAGCGACCTAAGAGCTGGTGAATCGGCGCACCACGCACTTTCCTGCTGGACTTCGGCTCCTAACGCTGGCCACTGGCAAAGGACTGCCTGCAGAGTAAAACGTTGTGAACAGTGGCTGACGTCAGTGTTGTCCGTGTATGCTTAGGTTCTAACAGCGAGTTCTGGAAACCTCTCTTTACGTAATGCATTACTTCTGTCAGAAGTGTCTTTAAGGTGGTTATCTAGTTCAGTACTCCAAATTATTGGGGACTTTGAAGCTTATGTATTTTTTTGAATATAAGGCTAAAGGTAAGTTGCATTCATTTAAACTAATGAAGTTAAAGTTCAACACTATAGTGATTTCTTAATTGGCGGTTTCGGTTGTACATATGTTAGGATGCAGAGATGAAAGGATAGAGAGAGCAGTTTCCATAGCTTATTAGCACTTTTAAGTGGAGGAGCAGTTGAATGAATGAACCTCAGTCTTCAGCTTACTGTGTTACTGATATACAAACTGTTGTCACTGAGGGACATACTAGGTGAGTGAGAGGAAACCAGAACACTTGTTCTTAGGTGTTTTGTGTGTTTTTTTTTTAAGCAAATTACTGTATTTTTATGGCAGGAGGGAGAAAAAGTGTTAAAACAGTTTCTAATGAAGTCAGAGATTTAAATGATGAATGACTAGTGTGTTCTGTAGAGACAATAAATCAATGAATGATTGTTCTTTGTCATTTATGCAGGAAACCACCCTTTTCTCAATATAACTAAACAAAGATTAATTTATAAATGCTTTATTGAAAAATACACTTATTTTCATATAAAATTACAGTAGCAGTATCTTGAGAGGTTTTATAAATATTTTTGCAGAACACTATTCTAATTGAACAGTGTAAGTTCCATATTTCTTTCAGAGCAATATGAAGTTACCTAGTAACTTTGTTTATACTGATTCAATTTACAATTGAACTTTCTCCCTAATAAGATTATTCATTCAACTTTAAAACTGCTGGAACAATAGTGATTAATAAAGGTATATATAGATAATTCAGTAGCTGTTAAATTAACATTTTCTAATCTGTATAAATGGTACTGTGTACTAATAAAAACCTAAAATTCTCCAATCTATTTTTTTAAACTTCCAGGAACACACCCAAAGATACTTTAAAATACCACCTTAATAAAGACACATGTCTTTTTGGATAACTACCTCCTAAAGGAAGAGGTCATAATTTTTCATAATAATCCCCTTAATTCAACTTGATTTAAAATTTTTACTTAGCCAGCTGATCCCTATCAACAAATATGGAGAATTTAAAACAGTTGCCCAAAAGGTAGCTACTGGGGCTTTAACAATTTTAAAAAAGTACAAAAGCATCAGAGAAGATTTAAGCCTAGAAGTTTTGTACTTAATAAAGTTCACATTGTAGAAAGTGCCATCGCAAATATACAGCAAAATCTGGGTTACAAAATCATGCTTTTTACAGCCCTAAAGTGCCACTTCTTATACAAGTTCACTCACACATTGCACACTAATCAAAGACTTGTCACACTGCACCACATCTACTGGGGTAGGGAAGAATTACACAAAGGAAACGGGAGAGTTGGACTGGTTACCTAGGACCTCCACATCTGGGTGCTTTCCCAATTTGTTACCTTTTAGGAATGCAGAAATCTCCCACTCCTACCAAGTGTTTCAGGACGAAATGCCAAGTTTCGCTTTTCATGAGGGCCAGGGCTGACCACAAAACAGGAATGAACTGAAATATGGTTCCTCTGCTGGAACACGTTAACAGAGACCTCTTCTACACACGAGTACACTTCGTTCTCTGCAGTACTTGTAATACTTGGAATAGCTTTGCCAAAGAGTTAAAAAAATCCAACTGTGTTGGATTCTAGGCAGCCTTGATGGCAAGAAACTGCAAGGTAGGAAAAAAGGCAGTTGGGGTAAGTAAAAATATCCTAAGGATACTGGAAGGATTCAGGAAAAGAGCCCCATAACCTAGCATACATGAAATGCTGCTGCTAAACAGAGTTTGTGAAGAGACAGTTTCAATACAACGGACTAACCTCAGTGGGAACCTCGGTCGTTAGCTACATCTTGGAGACGACGTAATAAGGCAGAATGATTTTCTGGGCAGATTCTTTTTGCAGGTGATTCACTTCCATCTTCTAAAAGGATCCCTCTCTTTTTGGTTGAGTTTCTCCTGTCCGTATCATACTGTTAATTTCTCTCAGTCTCTGGTGGCAGAGGTAAAAATAGATATAAAAAGCGTTAAAATTCTAATACACAGTTCAGTGTTACATCAAAGAACCTCAAATGAGTTAAGTAATTTACTTGAAGACTTTGAACATCTTTATAAGGGAAAGAACTAGCAAATTTTACACCCTTCCGGTTTCACTTCTCAGCTAGCTGAGATGACGACTGACTGGGATAGAGGCAGAGTATTTCTGTTTTTTAACAAGTTACATAGCATCACATTGCTATGCCATATTTAATCAACTTCATACATTTCCATTTTCCTTTTTAAAAAAAGTAACATGACTTTATATAGTATTATGTCCCCTTTTCCCCCAGACTGGTGTTACTCATTTTTTTAGCAGCCATGGAGTTTCATAGGAGAAGTCTAAATTCTAAATGCATTATACATCTTCCTCAGGAGAACTGAGGAAAGGCAAATTATTTTCTGCATTCTCTGGTTCACATGAGGAACCTGGAGTGAGAAGAAGATTGCCAGGGGACTAGAAAGACTGGATCTATGTACAGGTGCCTTCAGCACTGAGTTTACCCAGAGTCCCAGAAGTCAGCTGTTACATTATTTTTGGATAATTTTTTTTTTCATATGCCACTGATTTCATTGTCCATGCTTCCTAGTAGAAAGCATACTGAGCAGCTTTTAAATGCATTTGTTTTAGGACGTTTCAAACATGGGAACGGGAACGCATATACACTGAACCTTCACCTGACCGTCACCCTGCTTCAGCGATGTTGGCCAGTCTTATTTGACCCATACCTTCATTCACTTCTTGTCTCTCAGATGTTTTCAAGCAAATCCTAGATATTTATTTTTTTATTCTTAAATAATAGGCTTTTCTGAGGCTTAAAACCACCACGGTTTTCTATAATCAGTATATGCATCTTTCTCAAATTTTAACCATTTTAAGCAAGTTTTCCTCTTTCTCGTCTACTCTCTTGCCTCCCTAAAAGTCTGCTCTGCACTTCTATCTCTAGTCTCCCACTTACTGGAATGTTCTTAAATTGTTAACTACACACTAATTGTATAAGTGGTATTTGTATACATGTATATACGACATATTTTGTATCATGCAAGTATAATTGTATGTCTTACTATATACATAACATTAATAACATTAATACATACAATTTATATATAATACAGTGTTTTATACACCATAATTTATATAATATGTACATAACAGTTTAAAAATGAATACTTATTCCCCCCAGATTCATACAAAATATACCTTGTTGTCCTCACCCAACCCCTAAGGACACTTACTGTTACCATTCATTCACTCAACAGATCAGGCTACTGTGTAGCTTTCTGTTCTTTTTTCTAGGAAGGCACGCATTAGAAAGATAATAATGTTCATTAAGTAGGGTTTCAAAAAACTTAAAATGGTATATTATGTACTGTTCAGTCTCATTATGTCTTACACCTTTTCATATCAGTATATATGGATCACATATCTAACTGCTACATAGTATTCTGTGGTAATCTGCATCATAGTTTAATCCAGTGTTAACAATTCCTGAGTTTTAACGGGTATTTAGACCATTTATATTTACTCGCTCTTTTTTTCTGTCTTCTTCCTTTTTTGGCCTTCTTTTGAATTGAATAGTCCTACTCCAATTTATTTTTTCTGTTTAACTTTTTAATCCATTTGGAACTTCATTTGGTATGGGATAAAAATCTGCTAATAGGGAAACAGCAGTGCTTTCCCTGCCTTTGTCTGTCATCTATCTCTCCATGGTATTGACATTGTGTTTTTTAGGAATCTGCATGTGTTTTTCCTGGGCCATTTGTTATCTATGTGTGCTTTCTGAACAGTCTTTATAAGTATCCCTTAAGGACCTTTAAGATCTAGCTGCCTCCTTAACAGTAAGTAACATACGATTCCCAGAGCTCTAGCCTTACTGCCTCGAGGACTTGTTTCCCTTTCTTGTCCACTTTATCCTGGATACCCTTCCTTCCACACCTCAGCAAACTCCTAATTTTTACCTGTTAAGGCTTGACTCAAGCTTCCCTACCCACTGCAGACTGAGGCAGATGCTACCGCTTGAATCGGTGCTAGTGTGCATATCGTTATAAAATACCCGTTTCTCCTCTTAGAATTCAAAGGACAGAGACAGTTCCTGTCCCAGAGACAGGCACTGAGTAATCCGTCAATGGATCTGGATTTTCTTTCCCTAACAGAAATTTGGAATTTTAAAGTTTTACAAATGGGACAAAAAAATAAAATTCCAGATTTATAGCAGAATGTTCAGATGCACCAGTAGGAAGAGAGGAATGAAAATCCAAACCCCTTACCTGTTTCCAACTTGAAAGTTCTCCCCCAAACCCTTGTTTCCTGCTGCTGTGGGACCACTGGTCACTCTTCCTTCGTGGACCTCATCCCTCTTGTGTGTGCTGAAGGTTTCCCAACAACCCTTAGAATCCCAAGTGTGGGGCTGGTAAAGCCCAAGCTTTATATTAGGCTCACCTTTGAAGGACTGTTGCTGAAGTAGTAGAAAATCTTTTCTCGAGGAGACAGCATCCCTTCATTTTTATGCGGGGAAATGTAGACAGGATGGTTCTGAGACAACTGTATTCGGCGAGGAGAGCCTGTTCTTACAAATGGATAGGGGGAGAGTGGAGGAGCATCCATCTGTTAAAAAAAAAAAATTCTAAGGTAAACAAAATCCCTGACCAGTTACTTTTTTGGGAAAATGGTTATTCTTGCTGAATCAGTGAAGAAGTATAATAAACTAAGTGCTTTATGAATGGAAGATAGTGATGTATTCATGGCAAAAATTAAACCTAAAGAAAACCATACGATAGGAATCGGCTAAGTGCTTTCTTTGTGCCACTGTTTTAACCATTTTTAATATATTAGGTCATTTAATCCTCACAACAACCCTACAAGCAAAGGACTATTTCTATTCCCATTTTATATAAAGGAAACAATAGGCACAGAGAAAGTGAAATAATTTGCAAGGCCACCAGAGCTGGCAAGTTTGGGGTAATTTGAACTTACGCAGTCGTCTCATATGACTATACTTTGTAGGGAGTCCAAATGCAGTCTTATTCATGTTTAACACTTCACAACAGGAGAAGTTATGTTCATTAAGCAGATTATTTCTGTTAAAGACCTTTTCAGTTTTATTTTACTTAACAAAATAATTGTCAAACTAGTTTATACAGAAGTAGCTCAAAACCACATGATTTCTCAGACATTTTTCACAAGTGAAAAGTATGAAATAATCCTCCTCAAACTTACTGCATTTGCCTGTGAGTACTTCATGGCAAACGTTTTAATCTGTTTGATATAGATGTTGTTGTAGAACTGGATGAGGTCTCCCCTCTCTTCCTCCTCCACGTCACTGTTGGCCCCCGTGAGGCGAGTCGGGGTAGGAGGGGCGCTGCTCGGCTGTGGGACTGGCAAGGTGCTGCTGGACCTCATGACAGGACTCGAGTCTCTGCTGGCTGTACCAGGTAGAACAGAAGGTGTTAAACAGGGAGACTGCTGGTGCAAGTTGTTTTCAAAAAGAAAATTCAGAAAGAGGAGGGTGAACAGCTACCCGTTCTCCTTGTTAAATGGCAGCAAATGGCCCTCTACATCGAGGAGCAAAGCACAGACAAGGTATTTAGTACTAGCTCTGTGTGTGTGCACGGTCAGTTGTGTTCGACACTCTGCGAATCCATGGGATGTAGCCCACCAGACTGCTCTGTTCATGGCTTTATCTCAGCAAGAATACTTGAGCAGTTTGCCATGCTCCAGGGGGTCTTCACACCCCAAGGGCTGAACCCACATCTGCTTTCCTGCACTGGCAGGTGGATTCCTTACCACTGAGCTACCTGGGAAGCCCACTAACTACTATCATGCTATTAGTTTAGCAAGGGCTTGATTAATTGACACCAAGTATTCATTAATTGTAGCAAGTATTCATTAACTGACACCAGTTTTCTAGGACCGAGCCGTGCATTAAGTGGTATAAACCAGCAATTAAGGATAGTATTTCCACAGCATGGTTTCTGTTGACATGCCACATTTTTCTGGAACTAGGTCAACAAATGCCTGTCTTCTCTAACCTTTTCTAGTACCCCTAAAGAAAAATGTTTATGCAGCGTGTCTCAAAACCATGGAATAAAGGACAACTTTGCTACTAAATTTAGAATTATTGTTCCAACAAATCTTTTGCCAATAAACTGTTTTCACAGTTTCTACAACAGTAATTTTAGTAATTCTTCAGTCCTAGACCTAAAAACAAGAGGCGCTCCTAATGTGGCTGCAACATTCATAAAGGCCCACTTACTTCTGTCTTTGTTCAGTTCTGTCGGAGAATTCTGATGGCTTCTGCTGTCACTGCTGCCAGAAAGTCGTCTTCTCCTTTTCCCTCTTATCAGAACACTTCTATACACCTTTACACAGAGCATGAGAAGGCACAGAACAATACCTATTCAGCACATCCTACACTATACAACTTTCATGTTATTTAATTCTCACAGTTCCCACAGTAATAGCTGCCCTACTCAGGGGAGCTTTGTAAATGCAGCCAAGGTTATGTATCAGGGCCTGTCAGGCTTCAACTTCCAGGTGCTGCCTACAATACTACAGAGCAGCAAGAACATCTAATTGTAACATCAAGTCATTCTAAGTCACATACAAAGATCTTACCTACCATAGAGCATCAAAGGTAAAATGGGCTTTAAAATTTCACTTAATGCTATTTTGGTTAAATGTGCAGCACTGTGTGTCCTAAACCAGACTGAATTCAAGGTGACATGGAATCCAAACAGCAGCTTCCTAATTTATATCTGTCTTATAATTATCTGAATTAGAAAGGAATCAAATATTTTACATCATTAACTTTGGGGGAAAAGAGAACTTAAACTAATCAAGATGTATAGCTGTCAATAATTAAATAAGATTAAAATAGAGTCTTATTTTTTATCCTGGAGAAGAGGCTACAGAATCACCTGTAGTTAATTTTTTTATATGCATCAAAAAGACTTTCATCTTTATTTTCAGCCCTGAGAGAAAATGTAGTTACCTGGCTCCGGGCCTGTGGCTGTGTCCTATAGCAACGCATAATATTCTGGAAGGACTTGTCTTCTTTTGTGACCTGGCAAAGAATAAGGGTACACTGAGAGTGAATTTGACTTACAGCACAATACAATATGAGATGATCCATGAACCTGCTCCCCAGTGACACTGGTGAAAATCGCATTAAAAATCAACCATTTAAAGTCTCTGGAAATGTCTCTAAAAAGCATATAACAAATGAAGAAATATATATTAAAGTTAATCTACTAATTCAGTAACAACAGAGGGAATACGTGGTATCTGAATCAAGACCTAGAATAAACCATAGTGACAGAAAATTCATTAGAGGAATGAAAAACTAGATTTGCACTGGCAAAGAAAAGTTTAACAAACCTGAGATGGAATTGTTCAGAGAAGAGAGGACAGAATGAAGAAAAATTAAAAGTGCTTCAGAGAAATGGGGCATACCATTAAGCACATCAAGGTCACATAATGGGAGTACCAGAAGGAGTGAAGCAGGAAGAAATGTTCAAAGGCTGAAACCTTCCAAATTTATTTAAAAAACATTAGTCTCAGTTCAGTTGCTCAGTCATGTCTGACTCTTTGCAACCCCATGAACTGCAGCTCGCCAGGCCTCCCTGTACATTACCAACTTCGGAGTTTACTTAAACTCATGTCCATTGAGTCAGTGATGCTATCCAACCATCTCATCCTTTGTCGTCCCCTTATCCCACCTTCAACCTTTTCCAGCATCAGGGTCTTTTCAAATGAGTCAGTTCTTCACATCAGGTGGCCAAAGTTTTGGGATTATCAGTTTCAGCATCAGTCCTTCCATTGAATATTCAGGACAGATCTTCTTTAGGATGAACTGGTTGGATCTTGTAGTTCAAGGGACTCTGAAGAGTCTCCTCCAACACCACAGTTCAAATGCATCAATTCTTTGGCGCTCAGCTTGCTTTATAGTCCAACTCTCCATACATGACCACTGGAAAAACCATAGCCTTGACCAGACAGACCTTTGTTGGCAAAGTAATGTCTCTGCTTTTTAATATGCTGTCTAGGTTAGTCATAACTTTACTTCCAAGGAGTAAACACCTTTCAATTTCATGGATGCAGTCACCATCTGGAGTGATTTTGGAGCCCAACAAAACAGTCTGCCACTGTTTCCACTGTTTCCCCATCTGTTTCCCATGAAGTGATGGGACGGGATGCAATGATCTTCGTTTTCTGAATGTTGAGCTTTAAGCCAACTTTTTCACTCTCCTCTTTCATCAAGAGGCTCTTTAGTTCTTCACTTTCTGCCATAAAGGTGGTGTCATCTGCATATCAGGTTATTGATATTTTTCCCAGCAATCTTGATTCAGCTTGTGCATCATCCAGCCCAGCATTTCTCATGATGTACTCTGCATATAAGTTAAATAAGCAGGGTGACAATATACAGCTTTGACACACTCCTTTTCCTATTTGGAACCAGTCTGCTGTTCCATGTCCAGTTCTAACTGTTGCTTCCTGACCTGCATACAGATTTCTCAGGAGGCAGGTCAGGTGGTCTAGTATTCCCGTCTCTTTAAGAATTTTCCACAATTTGTGGTGATCCACACAGAAAAAGGCTTTGCATAGTCAATGAAGTAGAAGTAGATGTTTTTCTGGAACTTTCTTGCTTTTTCCATGATCCAACAAGTGTTGCCAATTTGATCTCTGGTTCCTCTGACTTTTCTAAAACCAGCTTGAACGTCAAGAAGTTCACGGTTCATGTACTGTTTAAGTCTGGCTTGGAGACTTTTGACCATTACTTTGCTAGCATGTGAGATGAGTGCAATTGTGCAGTAGTTTGAGCATTCTTTGGCCTTGCCTTTCTTTGAGATTGGAATTAAAACTGACCTTTTCCAGTCCTGTGACCACTGCTGAGTTTCCCAAATTTGCTGGCATATTGAGTGCCACACTTTCACAACATCATCTTTTAGGATTTGAAAGAGCTCAACTGGAATTCCATCACTTCCACTAGCTTTGTTCGTAGTGATGCTTCCTAAGGCCCACTTGACTTCGCATTCCAGAATTTCTGGCTCTAGGTGAGTGATCATACCACGATCTTTCTTGTACAGTTCTTCTGTGTATTCTTGCCACCTCTTCTTAATATCTTCTGCTTCTGTTAGGTCCATACCATTTCTGTCCTTTATTGAGCCCATCTTTGCATGAAATGTTCCCTTGGTATCTCTAATTTTCTTGAAGAGATCTCTAGTCTTTCCCATTCTGTTGTTTTCCTCTATTTCTTTGCATTGATCGCTGAAGAAGGCTTTCTTATCTTTCCTTACTAGTCTTTGGAACTCTGCATTCAAATGAGTATATCTTTCCTTTTCTCCTTTGCTTTTTGCTTCCCTTCTTTTCACAGCTATTTGTAAGGCCTCCTCAGACAGCTATTTTGGTTTTTTTGCATTTCTTTTTCTTGGGGATGATCTTGATCCCTGTCTCCTGTACCATGTCATGAACCTCAGTCCATATTTCATCAGGCACTGTCTATCATATCTAATCCCTTGAATCTATTTCTCACTTCCACTGTATCTCTGGTAAGGGATTTGATTTAGGTCATACCCTGAATGTTCTAGTGGTTTGCCCTACTTTCTTCAATTTAAGTTTGAAATATATCCTCAAATTTTAACAAATTCCAAGTAGTACAAATGCTCCAAGAGCTCCATACCCAGACACTTAGTAAAAAAGTTGAAAGCCAAAGAAAGAGAGAGTCTTGAAAGCATCAAGTGAAAAGCAGCTTTTTGCTTACTAGGAAACTCTAATAAAGTAACAGATAACTTCTCATTAGAAACTATGGAAGCTTTGAAACAGTGTACAAAGTAAAATCTAAGAATCCAGTATGTAACAAAAATTATCTTTTGTAAATGAAAGTGAAATGAATATAGTCTCAGCTAAACATAAAGACAGAAAACTTGCTGCCAGCAGAACCATCTTACGTGAAAATACTAAAGCAAGTTCTTCAAGCTAAAAGTAAGTGACCTCACACAGTAATTCAACTACATATGAAAAAACAAAGAGCAATGTAAAAATAATTATGTAACTGGAAAGAATACAGAATGTGTATTTTTTAACTGATTTTAATTGTATAAAACAAAATATATATGTGAAAAAATATGATGTTATATCTCAATAAAGATGGGACCAAAAAAAGGCAGAGCAAAAATAAAAATATAGAAAACCCTAAAGAAACCACTAGTAAAAAAAGTTTAAAACTCAATACTGAAATTAAAATGCCATATTAGAAAGTATTTACTGAATGCACATGAAAATGAAAGCAGTGAAGGAGAGGATCTAAAAGACATGAGACATAAAAAACAAAAGGAAAATGTCAGACATCAGCCCAGTTACAACAATGTTAAACGTGAATGTATTAACACAATCAAAGGGAGAAACTGTCACATTAGATTAAAAAAAGAGATCCAACTATATACTCCATATACAAAAAACACTTTAGGTTAAAGCACAGAGATTTAAAAGAAAAGAATGGAAAGAAGACATCATCCAGCAGCAACTCAAGAAAGCTGAGTGGCTATACAAAGATCACACTATAAAATAGATTTTAAAACAAAAAAGTTACTCGAGATAAACAGGGACATTTCATAATTATGAGGGGTCAACCCATTAGAAAGATCTAACAATTAAAAACATACAGACACCTAATAACAGAGCACCAAAATACATGAAGTAAAAACTGACAGAAATCAATAGAGAAATAGACAGTTCAATAATATTCAGAGTTCACTACCCCACTGGCAATAATGGATTGATCAACTAGACAGAAGATCAACAAAGAAACAGACTTTAACACTATTAAGAAAAAAAAAAAAAACACTAAAAAACCTTACATCTATAGGTGTAACACCCAACAACAGAATATATATTCTTCCCAAGTGCACACTGAACATTGTCCAGGATAGACCACATGCTAGGCTACAAAACTTCAATACATTTAAAAGGATTAAAGTAACTAATACAAAGTATATTTTGGAACCACAGTGGATTGAAACTAGAAATTAACAGAAATTTGAGAAACTCACAAATACATGGAAATTAAACAACACACCTAGATAACCAGTAAGTCAAAAGACATTAGAGAATGCTTTGAGATGAGTGAAATAAGGACACAACATACCCTAATTTATGAGATACAGCTAAAGCAGTGCTTAGAGCTGCTCTTAATGCCCATAGTAAGAAAAAAGAAAGATTAAATTACCTATCCATCTATCTTAACACACACACACACACACACACACGAGCAAACGCAGCCTAGAGAATCCCTGGTAGTTCAGTGGTTGGGATTTGGCACTTTCACTACCAAATGCCTGGGTTCAATCCCTGATCAGAGAACTAAGATCCCACAAGCCATGTGGCAGAGCCAGGAAAACAAAAAGAACAAAAGTAAGCCTAAAGAAAGCTTGAGAAAACAAAAAGAACAAAAGCAAGCAGGAAGAAGGGAATAATAAAGATTAGAGCATATAATAAGCCAGAAAGTGGTTCTTTGACAAAACCAACAAAATTTTCAGCTAGACTGACCAAAATTTTTAAAGAAGACTGTCAAATTACTACTGACAAAGAATAAAAGGGACTAAAAGGAACAGTATAAACAATGGTGCCAACAAATTAGCCTGGAGAAAACAAATTCCTTGGAAAAGACACACACTACCAAAACCGATTTTAGAAGGAATAGACAACCTGAATAGACACGTAACCAGGGAAAAAAGAATCATTCAGCAATAAACTACCCACAAAGAAAAGCATAGGCCTGAAACGTTCACTAATCAGAAGGTAAAATATGGTTAAGATAACAATACTCCTTTACTAATCTACAGATTCAACATAATCTCTACCTGAACCCCACCTGACTTCTTTATAACAAGAAGAATAGGCAAGTTGATTCTAAAATTCATCAAGAATGTCAAGCAGTTTAGACTAGCCAAACCTGGAAAAAAGAAGAAAAAAGTTACCGATTTTAAAACTTGGACCATTTGTTTTAAAATGCATAATGTTATATGAGTTTCATCTCAATAAATTATTTTTAAAAACAAAGTCAGATAAGTGTTAATGACAATGTGGAGAAGTAAGGACCTTCATATACTATGTGTGGAACTGTAAAATGGTGCAGTGACTTTGGAAAACAGTCTGACAGTTCCTCAAGCAGTTAAAAATGGAGTTTACCACATGACCCAGCAATATGCTCCAAGGTATATACAGAAGAGAAATGAAGAAATGTCCATGCAGAAATTGTAAACACTGTTCATTAGCAGTATTATTTATAATAGCCCTAAAGTAAAAATAATCTAAATGTCCATCAACTGATGAATGGATAAACAAAATATCATATATTCATACAATGGCATATCATATTCTAAAACTGACTGTGGTACTTGTCATAGTCATGGTATCTATGAACATACTAAAATCCACTGAGCTGTATATTTTAAATGGGTAAATTCTTCAGTGTGTGAATTTCACCTTAGTAAAGCTGTTAAACACAACAC
>SJYC01003953.1:41-13421 GCA_006408675.1 Madoqua kirkii | reverse complement strand
GAAAATTCCCAGGAGGCTTATAAGAGAAAGTGACGACCTCAAGGCAGCACGCCAAGAGTGATCTGTGGAATGCGTCTTGCTCCAGAATGCCCTAAAAAGAACAGAGCTTCAGCACCTAGGAACATTTTCATACTCTTCTGTATGTCTCAAAATTAAAAAAAGAAAGACTCTTCTAAAACAGCTGTTTAAATTTCGACAACCATATACTATTTTTATTGAAGTTCAGTTGATTTACAATGTTATATTAGTTTCAAGTGTACAGTGTAATGATTCAGTATTTTTGCAGATTGTACTCTAGAAATAAGTTAATATAAGACAATGGCTATAATTTACTGTGCTATACAGAATATCCTGGTTGCTTATCTATTTTGTATATAGGAGTTAGTATAGTTAATCCCATGGTCCTAATTTATCTTTTCTTACTTCCCTCTCCCCTTTGGTAACCAAAAGTTTGTTTTCTGTATCAGTGAATCTGTTTCTCTTTTGCATATTTTTAAGATTACACATGTAAGTGACATTATTTTTATACGGAATAAAAGCACTGTAGCTAGTTATAAGAAGTCAGACCATTATTTGTCAATTTTACAGTTTTCATTAAAATGTTATTTAAAGTTAATTTATTTTTAAATTATCTTTATGAGGTCATTAAAAGCAAGCATTACTTCCACAATCTAGAAAAATTACCTTAGTCAAAGATGAATGGTTGAATATTTACATTAAATTCCTATACAGTCAATACTCAATTTATTCTATACAAGGCTTGAATTGAAACTTCATGTCATTTAAAAACCTCAGTTAAGGCTAAGTCTGAATGTGTTAACCTTGACTAAGGAGTCTTATTAGCCACAGAGTCTCTAAGTGATAACACAGCCTGCTGGGATGAGAAACACTAAGTGGGCAACCAGAGATGAGAGGCTCAGAACACAAGTTTCCTTAGACGACAATCTTGTTTCCTCAAAATCATATGTTATTTTCTCAATAATGGCTGTTTCTTTGGTGGGTTGGGCTGAAGGGGAACTACATTTTATTGTGCTGCTCAGTACATTGGTTATTTACTCACAGATAAATCCATGTCTCCCAGTCTTTTTTGTTCCTGCTCAATAACAGATTCTAATACTTTATAGTAAAGCATCTCTGCAAAACGAAAATGTTTGCTGGCAATATCTGAATAAATTAAAAGAAAATCACAAAAGTTACATGCAAAGAACATAAGTATTGTGGAAAATGAGAGTCTATCCCATCCCCTACCCACAGAATACAATTTAAAAACCAACCCCAACACTTCATATATATGTATGTACTTCCCAGAGCTACTATTTCAACCATCCCTAAGATTCCTAACATTTTCTTCATTGTAACACTGAAATTTTTCTAAAATTGGAAATAAAATTTGTACATAAAAACTGTAATAGCACTCCATCAAGATCACACTTTTTTCTTTTTTAAAATTCCGAATAGAGCAGCTCTATGCTAAGAGGTATGTAACTGGCCTGCTACTGCACTATTTGGTACTTATACTTCATGCCATCAAACAACTCTACGAACAAGCCTGGGCAGGTAACAGCTATATCTTCTGCCCTTGTTCTTAATACTATGAGGAGCCACTATAGTTCTATATTTAATATCCAGTCTACAAATGAAAATTAAAGATTTTTTTAAGTGCCAGAAGTCAACATAATATAGATTATCAATCTAAAATTTCTCTCTTATTGAGAGTAGCCCAGAAATCGGTTGGTTGACAGAAAAGTTGGATATCCATATTGTGGCCCTCAGACTACAGTCAATTTCTGACTCGGTTTCCAAGAAAGA
The DNA here is from genome assembly GCA_006408675.1 of Madoqua kirkii. Taxonomy (NCBI): domain Eukaryota; kingdom Metazoa; phylum Chordata; class Mammalia; order Artiodactyla; family Bovidae; genus Madoqua; species Madoqua kirkii. The sequence continues at coordinate 11,612 of SJYC01003953.1, read as the reverse complement.
AATCCACATATTAATAGTTCAGTTTCAAAAATGAGAACAATATGGGTAATATTAAGCCTTACCTTTAGCATAATTACTGCCATCCTCCTCTGACTGGAAATGCTGAGAATATATCTCATACATTTCTTTCAATCTGTTGGCAATAGCCTGGGTTGGATCTCTGGAACATGACCTAAAAAAAGAAGAGGAAATTATTTGATTTAAGGGTCTTGCCAAGTCACAAAGTGATAAACTATTTACAACTCTGGAATTTCAGAGTAATTTTAACCTGTAAATATCAAATACTTTGAGCAGAAACTATACACATCTCAATTAATCCAAGCAATCCCATACTTCCTTCTCAAAGCTGTTAGTATTACCATTTGAATGAAAAATGTTTATTCCACGGAGCAACTCTGACCAGTGCCCATTTGATGTGCGTGACTGGCCCCCACCTACCCTACACATCTGCAATCACTGTTGACAAACAAAATTGCCCTCAACTCTTTCCCCAGATAGCAGCACAACTCTTATTAAGGACTCCTGGAAGAAAACAGAATGAAGGGTTATATAATCTATACTACACCAAAGTCATATAAATCATTACTGGCATTCTACTTTTTTTCCTCCAAAATGAAGTTTATTTCATTGATTTTTCTAGTTTTACTTGAAAGGCACTATATGTTCAATTCAGAAGCATAATATAAATGAGCACCACGTGGGCTTTTGTAATAACTATGTTTTTATCTTGATCATAAACATATATATTCATTGTAGAAATGCAGCGTTTAGAAAACTATAAAAGAAATAAAAATCAATTATAGTCCTGATACTAATGGCTACTGAATATCAGATGTAAGCAGATTTTATTTATGAGTACACACAGAGGTTACAACAATAGGACTTTTGGTTCTACCTAGTATCTACTGGCAATATTTAACCCCACTAATGGTATTTAAGATTAAAGAAGCTGTTACACCTAGTTAGAGACTGCAAGGAGATCTGGAAGACACAGAGGCTGAAAGCCTTCCAAAACGTATTTATAAAATGCTTCTGAATTCTAGGTAAATAAGATTCATCTGAGCAATATGACTTAGGAAGAGGTCATACAGAAAAAGCCTATTGGGTGTCACTCATAATTCAGTTTATGAATAAAGCAGACTTCATAAAAATATACAGGAAAACTGATCAGCCTTGGTATTTAATATGTGTGGCTATGAGTGGGAAATCACTGTATGCTTATACAGGGCTTTCTTATACTATAATGCCAGAAATTAAATGGTCTCCCATAGGGTCTATGTCATTAAATCATAAATGTTCAGGAATAGAAGCAGTCTTGGAAGTAATTTTGTCAAATAAATTTGCTAAAAATTATGCACAGGTAATGAAATTCAGTCTACTGTGTTTTCCACTAAAGTTCCCTGATACTCTTACTAGTATCAGACAGATCAAAGGAACTAAAGGCAGCTGACTTCCTTTCCAGGCTAAGGGTGTTTTATAGAACTTAGAAAAGTTACAGTGGTTTTACATTGGCTGTGAATCTAACTGGCTATCTTTCCAAATGTGACCCACCCTTCAGAAATTTGCTCAGATTCAATCCTCATTCTGAAGTTCTTTGACAGACGCCCATCTTTACTGATCCCTCTTTCCTCAAAATCTTAAGATAGAATAACTGGTAACAGATAGGTTAGTGTTTTATTCTACAGTAGCTAGTGTTATTAGTTGCTGTCTCCTGAACTATGTTTAAAAAAATCTGAGCGCTATGAACTGAACGTTCGCAGTTGCTCCCCTCCCACTCCCACCTCAATTTCATGTATTGAAATCTAATCCCCAAGGTTAACTACAGAGGTGGGGAATTTGGGAGGTGATTAGGTCATGAGGGGGCGGTCCTCATGAATGGGATTAGAGCCCCTATAAAGAAAACCCAGCAGCTCCCTTCTTCCTTCTGCTACATGAGGACACAGCAAAAACATAGCTGTCTACGAACCAGGAAGCAGTCCTCACCAGACACTGAGTGTTAGCATCTCAAGCCTGGACTTCCAGCCTTTAGAACTGTTAGAAATTAATTTCTGTTGTTTCTAAGCCACCAATACTCAGTCTACCATATTCTGTATAGCAGCCCAAATGGACTAAGATACGAGAAAAAAGGATCATTTTCTATTCATACCTTTTCTGTCCTCTAAGGACTAACAACAGAACTGAGCATGACATTGATATGAAATTATCAATGGGTGAATTAAGGCACAAATGGCAAAACATTGAAATAAGACATTGGAAGACAGTCAGCAACCAAACCTTAGAAGGCAAGAAGGGCTCAGACTAACCTGAGGGTCTGTTCCAGCTTCTCACTCGGTGCATTCCTGAGGCCCGTGAGCATGGTGTGAAGGCGACTCAAGCTGTGTGTAGCTGTGGAAACTGGAGTCACACAAGGGCTGCTGTCCTTAATGTACCTCGCACCGGTAAGTGGTGTGGAGACTCTCAGTGCTTTAGACTAAAGTGGGGAAAGGAACATTATTTCAGGTCAAAGAGACTGTCAGTCACTTCATAAAAGGGAATTCAAGCCAATCAGGCTTCACATTACTGATAAATATTAGTGATTCAAATGTCACCACTTTCTTGGAATTTAAATATAACAGCACTAAGAGACATCACTATCCATGCGAAATTGTGTTAAAGGACAATCTATACTTTAGCCAAACAAGAAGTCTGTCTCTTAAAAAATACTGATGGGGACTCCCCAGCAGTCCTGTGGTTAGGGCTCTGAACTTTCACTGCCAAGGGCAGGGGTTCAATGCCTGGTTGGGAATTAAGACCCCACAAGCCTCTCCATGTGGCACAGATTAAAAAAAAAAAAGTTAATGTTTAAAATAAGGCACAGTTCCCTATTATTCCTCCTTCAAAACTTAACTTGAAAGCAAAAAGAAGCATGAAAATATTAAGGCTATCTCTACAAACATAATTTCATAACTCCCATCTACTGTTATTTTTGTAATTATTCAAAGACTTACAAAGAAAAGCTGAGAATTAAATCTGGCCCAAATGAAATCCAGGATTTCACAAAAGCCCCTCTGAATAATCAAATCTTGCGTCACAGAGAGGATAAAGCAAGCCTCCTTAGATGCAGAGCACAGCCCGGTACAGACGCGCCTTCTGCAGTCTTCTTGCCCCTCTTTTAGTCTCTAGAATCTATCATAGGATCCCCCCTGAAGCAGACAGACCTTCAGAGAATACGTTCAAGTGAAATTCTTGAACACAAACATGAAAAAGATGCAACTTGATGCCAAAGAATTTAACCATGAATACACAGTCTAATAAAATATCTTTTTCTATATTTCCAACAAACTCTGAAAGGTTAAGATAGCTTAAGAATTTTTCGATACCCAAGACAGACTATGTTTCCCTATATAGTAAATGTACTTATTCCAGAGACAGCTGTAAAAACACCCACCAAAAATTTTACCTGGCAACAGAACTGTTCGAGTTCCATGACATACAGAAAAACACAGAAATCCACCATACAGAAATAAATCTACATGCTTTCTCTGTGACTTAAGAGTAGAGCCAAGACTTCCACTCTGCTTCAAAGGAATTAATTCTATAACTTTTTTAGGTCAATAAGATAATCAAGGTTGATTAACTACATTCAGAAGATTTCTCTTGGAACTTAACAGCTTTTTTTCCCCTGGCTTTGTCAGTTCTTAGTTGCCGCACTTGGGATCTTTGTTGCCATATGCAGGTTCTTTAGTTGCAGCACTGGGATCCGACCTGGGCCCACTGCGTGGGAGCACAGAGTCTTAACCCCGGGGCCACCAGCGGAGTTCCTGAGCAGCTCTCCTTGCAGCCACCGTCTTCCCTGTGTATGACCCGGAGCCTTTCTGGGAGGAGAAGCAATAGCAGCCAGCAGCATCTCACCACCGGGCCTACAGGCAGCAGTGCTTCCACAAAGGAAACGAGACACGACAACCACAAACACTTCCTGCCCACAGTCCTCAAGGTCGGCATGGGGCTTCTTGGCAGCCCCATTTAACTTCTTAGCTTAACACTTCCTGTGCATTCTGATCAAGAGGAGTGTTTTAACTCCTTAGACCTCTTTTATTGCCTGTCAACTCATATTACTAGGTAACCTCTCCTAATTCCATAACTTTAAAAGCCATCTGTATCCTAATGACTCTGTGTATGTGTGTGTGTGAAGTCCTTTCGTATGGGCTTCACAGGTGGTGCTAGAGGTAAAGAGCCCAATACAGTTCCGTTCAGTCGCTCAGTCATGTCCGACTCTTTGTGACCCCATGAATCGCAGCACGCCAGGCTTCCTTGTTCATCACCATCTCTCGGAGTTCACTCAGACTCATGTCCATCGAGTCCGTGATGCCATCCAGCCATCTCATCCTCGGTCATCCCCTTCTCCTCCTGCCCCCAACCCCTCCCAGCATCAGAGTCTTTTCCAATGAGTCAACTCTTCGCATGAAGTGGCCACAGTACTGGAATTTCAGCTTTAGCATCATTTCTTCCAAAGAAATCCCAGGGTTGATCTCCTTCAGAATGGACTGGTTGGATCTCCCTGCAGTCCAAGGGACTCTCAAGAGTCTTCTCCAATACCACAGTTCAAAAGCATCAATTCTTTGGCACTCAGCCTTCTTCACAGTCCAACTCTCACATCCAGACATGACCACAGGAAAAACCATAGCCTTGACTAGATGGACCTTAGTCGACAAAGTAACGTCTCTGCTTTTCAATATGCTATCTAGGTAAGACTATGTTTCCCTATATAGTAAATGTACTTATTCCAGAGACAGCTGTAAAAACACCCACCAAAAATTTTACCTGGCAACAGAACTGTTCGAGTTCCATGACATACAGAAAAACACAGAAATCCACCATACAGAAATAAATCTACATGCTTTCTCTGTGACTTAAGAGTAGAGCCAAGACTTCCACTCTGCTTCAAAGGAATTAATTCTATAACTTTTTTAGGTCAATAAGATAATCAAGGTTGATTAACTACATTCAGAAGATTTCTCTTGGAACTTAACAGCTTTTTTTCCCCTGGCTTTGTCAGTTCTTAGTTGCCGCACTTGGGATCTTTGTTGCCATATGCAGGTTCTTTAGTTGCAGCACTGGGATCCGACCTGGGCCCACTGCGTGGGAGCACAGAGTCTTAACCCCGGGGCCACCAGCGGAGTTCCTGAGCAGCTCTCCTTGCAGCCACCGTCTTCCCTGTGTATGACCCGGAGCCTTTCTGGGAGGAGAAGCAATAGCAGCCAGCAGCATCTCACCACCGGGCCTACAGGCAGCAGTGCTTCCACAAAGGAAACGAGACACGACAACCACAAACAACTTCCTGCCCACAGTCCTCAAGGTCGGCATGGGGCTTCTTGGCAGCCCCATTTAACTTCTTAGCTTAACACTTCCTGTGCATTCTGATCAAGAGGAGTGTTTTAACTCCTTAGACCTCTTTTATTGCCTGTCAACTCATATTACTAGGTAACCTCTCCTAATTCCATAACTTTAAAAGCCATCTGTATCCTAATGACTCTGTGTATGTGTGTGTGTGAAGTCCTTTCGTATGGGCTTCACAGGTGGTGCTAGAGGTAAAGAGCCCAATACAGTTCCGTTCAGTCGCTCAGTCATGTCCGACTCTTTGTGACCCCATGAATCGCAGCACGCCAGGCTTCCTTGTTCATCACCATCTCTCGGAGTTCACTCAGACTCATGTCCATCGAGTCCGTGATGCCATCCAGCCATCTCATCCTCGGTCATCCCCTTCTCCTCCTGCCCCCAACCCCTCCCAGCATCAGAGTCTTTTCCAATGAGTCAACTCTTCGCATGAAGTGGCCACAGTACTGGAATTTCAGCTTTAGCATCATTTCTTCCAAAGAAATCCCAGGGTTGATCTCCTTCAGAATGGACTGGTTGGATCTCCCTGCAGTCCAAGGGACTCTCAAGAGTCTTCTCCAATACCACAGTTCAAAAGCATCAATTCTTTGGCACTCAGCCTTCTTCACAGTCCAACTCTCACATCCAGACATGACCACAGGAAAAACCATAGCCTTGACTAGATGGACCTTAGTCGACAAAGTAACGTCTCTGCTTTTCAATATGCTATCTAGGTTGGTCATGATTTTTCTCCCAATACAGGAGACATAAGAGATGCTGGTTTGACCCCTGGATCGGGAAGATCCCCTGGAGGAGGGCATGGCAACTCACTCCAGTCTTCTTGCCTGGACAGAGGAGCCTGGCAAGCTACAGTCCGTGGGGTTGCAGAGTCAGACATGACTGAGTGCACATACACAGGTGCTCATATATGGCCTTTACATTTCTGTGACTGCTAGTCTTACATCTCTCTCTTTATTAAAGATTTATTCATCTTTGTTTTTTTGGCTGCACTGGGTCACTGTTGCTGTGTGCAGGCTTCCTCTAGTTGCAGAAGTGGGGGCTGCTCTTTGTTGCGATGCTCAGGCTTCTCATTCTGGTGGCTTCTCTTGTTGCGAGCACAGGCTCTAGGCATGCTGGCTCAGTAGTTGTAGCTCATGGGCTTAGTTGCTTAGTTCACAGCATGTGGAATCTTTCCAGGCCAGGGACTGAATCTGTGTCCCCTACATTGGCAGGTGGATTCTTAACCAGTGGACCACCAGGGAAGCCCTAGTCTTGTGTATCTCTTAACGGCCTACTCAGCTCCTCTACGAGAATGTCTAAAAGACATTTCACATTGAACACGCTCTTAACTGTAACTCTTGATTTTCACGCCTGTAGACTTGTTCTTTCTCCCCCCAGTAACTGTCAATAGTAAATAATTATGTAATGCCTACAAGCACTGAACACAGCACTTGTCACAGACCTCATGAGGCTTAGACTCTAATTCAAGGAGACAGATAATATACAGTCCTTCTATCCTTCCTTCCCCTCTTCCTCCTTCTGTCTTTATCTATCATCTTCAGATAAACAATTTTTACCTACCTACCAACCATCAGACAGTGATTAATACTAACACTAATCACAGAGTAAGAGGGAAAGGAAGTCTTGAGGTATGGGAGGATGCTGGTGGTTGTTATTGTATATAATAGTCAGGTTATTAGAGATCTGGAGGAAGTGAACAAGTGAACCATGAGTATCTTGAAGAAACACACCACAGGCTAAGGAAACAGCTTGCTCTGAGTCGGAAGTAGGCTTTGCATATCTGAAGAAGGAAAAAGGAGGTTAATGTGACATGAGTGGAAACGGTGAGGAAGAAGGTGTGGTAAGAGACGAATTCAGAGACACCACCACCTTCCAGACATCTGTAAGGACATTAGCTTTTATACCACGCACCCAACTGGAGTCCCCACTGTTTTCTTTCTTGCACACCCTAGAGCCAAGCCATCAGTAAATTCTGTGGATGCTGTCTCCATAACAGAGCCCAAGTACAACCACTTCTCTGATTCAAGACACCATGAATTATCACCAGTCACTCAAAAGCCTCTTAACTCCGTACTCCCACCCCTGCCCCAGCCTGCCTCTTCACAAGCCCTTTTAAAAATGTAAACCAGATTCCATCAGTCACTGTTCTCTACAACACCTTCCTAACGGCATTCCTCTCAAGCAGAGCAAAAGTGCACACCTTCCATGGCTTTCACAGTCCTCTGTGGTTGGCCTGTCCCCTTGGTCCACCCCGCTTCAGCTCTCAGTCATGTTTCTCTCACTCATTCAGTTTCTACCACACTGGTGTTGTCACTCACTGTTCCTCTAAAAAGTCAACCACGTCTGTACCTCACGGCTTTGTGCTTGCTGTTGTCTTGGTTTCAAATACATTCCCCAGCTGCTCCCATAACTTGCTTCCTCACCTTCTTCAGGTCTGCATTAACACTACCTCCTTAGAGACACCCTTTCCAACCACTCTACATCCAGGAGCCCAAGGCCGCCCCATTCTCTCTTCTCCTCAATACTTTGTTCTACTACTCTATTTTTGTTTTCTTCATTTATCATCATCTGATATAGTATATATTTACTTGTTTGGTTATCTCTTATCCATCTCTCCACATCAGAATATTAAACAGGATATTCATAGCTGTTTTGTTCACTGGTGCAGTCCCAGTGTCTAGGATACAACCTGGTATATAGAATATCTTGAGAATACTTGCTGAATGAAAAAAGCAAACCAGCCTTGAGTCTGGTCTTACAAGTGAGTTACCCCTTGGAATTAGCCACAGTGCCTCTGGAAGTACCTGTCAGAAGTTGCTTATTTTCTATGAACACTGTACAACAGAAGGGAAACTCAGTCTCCATCATCCTGCCTGAAATAACACATGATCCTGAAACTCAGTTTAAGAGAGTTTTCTTAAAGACTACAGATTCTCAGTTTCCCTAGTGTCTTAGATGAAGGTACTAATTCGGGTCAATCAGCATTTTCGAAATGCCTACTATGTTCAGTATGTAACAGCTGTATATTCCTGGCCCATCTTTTCAAAACCAACAACCAGCATGAGGCATTTGTTGCATTTATATTAAATTCTTTTTTGCAGATCTAACCAAAACTTGTGAAAGTCAATGTCAACAAAAGTTAAAATAATAAAGACAGAGAGAACCTTTTCAACTGCAGTAGGCAGGATGTGAACTTTCTTCTTCGTCCTGGAAGCCAGTAAAACGCGCATGCACGCTCAACCGCCAGCATGAGGCAGGCCTGCCCTGGCGCTGCCACTCGGCCGGGCTTGGCTCACCTTGTCAAAGTGCTGCTGCAGGATGTTTCGCATCTGCACCCTCTCAGCAGTCTCTGCTCCTGAACCAGTGTTCAGGCACCTTGCGAGAGTCCCGATTTCCTCCTCAGCATCCTCGCCCAGAAAAATCCGCTCGTCCAGGTTCCCAGCAGACAGCACGCACTCCTCATAGGCTTTCTTGATGGCTTTACTAGAGGGGGAGAGGAACAGGCGGAATGCACACTCGCAGAGCTGCCGTTTCAAGTGTGTGAGGCTGCTTGTTTCCTTGTTTTCATTCACTAAAAATTCTAATAGTTCTGTGAAAGTTAAATTTTAGTGGGATCACCAAGATAGAAACTGAGGCGTATAGAAATGCAGGCGTGCTCATGCCTTGTACAGCAAGCGTATCTTGCTGACAGCACTCCAGGGTGGGCGCCCTCTACCAAGCCGCCCGCCGAGCTCTCTCTCCCGGCTGCCCCAGGCGCCGGTGAAGACCTCAGTGCTTCCACAGCACTGGCTAGTTTCAAAAGGATTTCTTTCAGAAATCACAATCCCAAAATTTAACTATCAGAGCGCTAAAGAACAGCCACACAGTTTTCAACTACTTCAAAACATGTGCTTCAACTAAGAGTTGATAGAGTTTTTTACTGCATCCCTATATTCTGCCACAAAACATATTCTAAATTTCCAGGATACAAACAATAAAAACATTAAACTCTGACGTTTCCTGAGCACATAAAGTATGAAAACACTTTTTATAACAGAAGTACTCACAAACTCTCTCCAAAATTCCCAGGTTCTAAAAAACCAGTAAGATTTTCTTCTTTCCCTTAAGGAGCTATGATGGAAAAAAAGATCCTTAAGTCATATTAAATCAAGTCTTTACCCAGAAGATATTTTCAAATCATTTCTTTCTACTTACAAACCTTTTTTTCAAAAAGCTTCCTAATATAAGGTTTCCAGAAATGTTCCTTTATTCCTTTTGCTTCCAAAACTAAGCCGTCATGTAAGGAACACAGTTTCTCAATAACACAAGGTGGGTCGGAGGAAGGTTTAGAATCCTTAGCATGAAAATCTTCAGATAGACCTATGATGGGTAAAAGCACAGAACAGAGATGTCAGGTAGCATTCAGCAAGCCTAACTGTAATAAATTAATATATAAATAACACAGAGTCTAATCAGCACGTGAGTTGTTAGCACATGCGTGTATAGGAAATAGTGTAAGGTGCTCATTTAACTGTTTAAATACACTTCAAAAATAACAAATAGAAGTAAAGCTTTTATTATGACTCAAGAGATTTCAGTTATTCAGTCATCTATCTGGAGAGAGTTAAAAAAGAAAAACTAATAAAATAATATTTTTTTATACTACTATAATATCTACACAACAGAAAAATTAAATTTTGCAAAAAAAGTGTTACATTCAAATAAAAAAGTCAAATAGAAAAGTTACTGTTCAAAGCACATACTCTTTATACACTTTGAGTTAAAATAGATGTTTTCATTATATTACTTTAGAGCCCTTCTTGCCCTAGACTCAATGCAAGGCAAAAAAACCCCACAAATAATAAATAAAAGAAGAGGGGGAAAATGAAGGGAACCAGCGATATAGAAATACAAAAGGAAGTTAGGAAGAAAACAAATGAAAGGATAGAATACAGAGAACACTAGACTTACCAAACCAGAGCAACTGAAGTAGTTAACTCCACTAACTTTAAAAATCTACCTTGTGAGTCAGACAAGTTGAAATTCTAATCATAACCACTTCAAAACTAACAATCACTCAGAATCCTACCAAGGTTATTATTCAAGCAGCAAGAGCACAACATAATAGTTCAATAAGTATTTTTAAATATTTGCTTTATAAATCGTAATTTGGCCTCTTACTATATATCATTCATAGAAATTCTACACCTTAAAGCCTACTAAATGCATTACCAAAATAGTGATCCTTTCCACACACCTTTCAGAGTTGAAAATGCAATTATTTTAGAACCATAGGTATTCTTCTATAGAAAATACTTGAATGAATAAATCTTTCAATAAATCTTCCTTGACCTCCTCCTGTGTGTCAGGCATGAAGCTTGCCATCGCACAAAACCACCATCAGCTCAAATGTCATCATTGCTACTCCAGATTTCTAAATTCCTTCTTCTCATTGAGTATATATTTCAGAAACTTCTAAAGTTGTCATCTAACACTTTAAAACGTTGTGATATTTGCAATTTTTCTTTCTACAGATAGTTTTACAGAGAGCTCAACTCCTAGTTCTAAGTACTCTGGGATAACTATGGTGATGAAGCATGGGAAAGCATTTATGTTCTCTGATGCTAGGAAACCTGTACTATGTATACAACCCCCAAGAGTAAACATAGTGTAGACATGTGAATCATCTGAGTCTCTGATTTACAAACTTACCTTTAAAATTAGGGTTCACAAGTTCTTTACGATTGGAACATTGAAGGGCATTTCCATAAACTAAGTCCAAAGCACACAGCAGAAGATGATAAGAATTAACCAAATCATCACTAATCATGGGAAAATTACCTATAGGATTATAAAGAATTAGAGAGTCAAATTTGCATCAACTTCACAATATGGTAAAAATAATCTCTTCCTTTAATTAAAATGACACTATACAACAATATGCAAGGCTGACTCAAGAGCTACAGAAAGTGTTTTGGCAAATTTACATTTTGAAATATTAATAATTGTTTAATAAGTTTCTAAGAGTTTAAGAAAAACCAAAACTTCACTAAAAATGCCATTCACTTAACAGTTGTTAAATAAGCATTTATTAAATGCCTGTCCAAACTTACTTTTACTGGTTTTTCTTTTGAAAACCCTGAATACAACTTCATAAATTATCTCAAGCTATAAGAAACTGTTGTATATGAAAATACTTTTCTGTCAGGAAAATTGGTA
>SJYC01003950.1:0-44525 GCA_006408675.1 Madoqua kirkii | reverse complement strand
TATCAATTAAGTTTCAACAAATATTTTTAGATAGAGGCTGACAAACTAATTAAAAATTATATGTGGAAATGATAAGCACCTGGAAGAGCAAATATAATTTTGCAAAAGCACAAAATTGGAAGATTTACAATTGCTTAACTAGTCTTAACTTTGATAAGATCTATTATAAACTATAGTAACTGATTTAATATTTGTATGACATAGACAAACAGATCAGTGGAACAACAGGGAGTCTAGATTGATCCATGCATGTAAAGTTAACTGATTGCTGAAAAAGTTCAATGGAGAAAGATATTTTCAATAAATGGTGCTGGATTATCTTAGATATTGTTTTCAAAAAATGAGACTTTATATTTACTTCATACCATGAGAGTTGGACTATAAAGAAAGCTGAGTGCTGAAGAATTGATGCTTTTAAACTGTGGTGTTGAAGAAGACTCTTAAGTCCCGTGGACTGCAAGGAGATCCAACCAGTCCATCCTAAACGAGGTCAGTCCTGGATGTTCATTGGAAGGACTGATGTTAAAGCTGAAACTCCAATAACTGGCCACCTGATGCAAAGAGCTGACTCATTTGAAAAGACCCTGATGCTGGGAAAGATTGAGGGCAGGATGAGAAGGGGACGACAGAGGATGAGATAGTTGGCATCACTGACTCAATGGACATAGGTTTGGGTGAACTCTGGGAGTTGGTGATGGACAAGAAGGCCTGGCGTGCTGTGATTCATGGGGTCACAAAGAGCTGGACATGACTAAGCAACTGAGCTGAACTGATGCATAAAAATTTAATTTATGATAGATCATAAACATAACACTTAGAAGCATAAAAGCTCTAAAAACACATGGATAAGTATGTTTGCAAATTTAGGATAGGCAAATATTTCTTGGGCAAGGTATTAAAAAAAAAGTAAATTGAGCTTTATGCCAATTAACAACTTCTGTTTTTCAAGAGATACTCAAGAAACAAATGTAGAGGTACATATTTGGATATAATATTGGATATTTATCTATTTGATAAGGATTTCCCAGGTTGTGTTAGTGGTAAAGAATCTGCCCGCCAATGCAAGAGGCATAACCCACTCCAGTACTCTTGCTTGGAAAATTCCATGAACAGAGAAGCATGGCAAACTGCAGGTCACGGATTTGCCAAAAAAAAAAAAAAAAAAAAACAACACCCAGAAAACAAAAAACAAACAAAAAAAACTCGATATGACTGAGCAGCTGAGCATGCCTGAAACACATAGGCACAATCAAGTCTGCCAAGAGTATGGGATGGAATGCACAGTAGCCAGTGAACAAACATCGGGAGAGAAATGTACCTGGAGTGCTGGAGGAAATGAAAAACTTCAAAGTAACTGGAAAAGAGAGTAGCTCAGTATAAAACAGGGAGCACAGCTAATATTTGTTTTTAATTTTAATTTTTTATTGAGGTATAATTGTTTGATAATGTTGTATTAGTTTCTGTTCTACAATGAAGTGGTTCAACTATATGTATCTTTTATCCCCTCCCTCTTGGACCTCCCTCATGCCCCCTGTCTCATCTCTCTAGGTTACCACAGAGCGCTGAACTGAGCTCCTACAGCAGCTTCCCCCTAGCTATCTATTTTACACATGGTGGTGTATATGTCTCAGTCCCAGTCTCCCAATTAATACCATTCCGAGTCTACAAGTCTGTTCCCTACATCCGCATCTCTATTCTTGCCCTTAAAATAAATTCATTTGTACCATTTTTCTACTTTTCACATATATGCATTAATATACTATGTTTATTTTTCTCTTTCCAGCTTCCTCAGTCTGTATGACAGATTCTAGGTCGACCCACATCTCTACAAATGACCCAGGTTTGGATAATTCAAAGAGGCACATGCAGTACCCTAGCACTACTTTCAATAGCCAGCACATGGAAGCAATTGATATGTCCATCAACAGATGCATAGATAAAGAAAATGGAACATATATAGAACGCAATATTACTCAGCTGTAAAAAGTACGGCATAAAGTTAAAGTGAGGAGTAGCTTGTGAATAGCTTATGTAAGGAATTAAATTTAACAAAAATGAAAGAAAGGAAAAAGTAAGACAGAGAAAGAGGAGGAGAAGGGAGAAAAGAATGGGGGGGGGAGTGTAAAGGGGAGAGAGGAGGATGGAAGGAAAAAGGAAAGAAGACAAAAAAGATGGAAGAATACTTCTATAACACTCTTTAGGTTTCAAGCCTCATTCTGAACACTTCGCATATGTGAGGACCTTTAATCCTTGCCTCATCTGTATATGGTGTGTACTCTTACTATCTCTCATCTTGCTTAAAAAACTGGCTCTGAAAGTTAGTAACTGGCCTAACTCTTCCATGGCCAAAAGGCAAAGCTGTGGCAGTCTGGCTTCAGTCTGCATTTCCCCACCACATCACTGTCTTGAATGCACTGGCTGCTGGAGGGCCATAGTGCCCCTTAGAAGGTTAATGCCTCCATTCCGAAGAGCGATGAGAGTGATTTGGGTTGAGAGACAGTGAACTGGGTGGGTTTGAGTGACTGCTCCATAAAATCAAATGAAATTTATGGTAGATTAGATGCAGGTAATGAGGGAAAAATATCAAGAATGACCCTTCAACTTCTGGATAGATTGGATTATTTACTAACATAGGAAACAAGGATAAAGAAAGCTGAGGATTGGAGAACTGATGTTTTTGAACTGTGGTGTTGGAGAAGACTCTTGAGAGTCCCCTGGACTGAGAGGAGATCAAGCCAATCTATCCTAAAGGAAATCAATCCTGTATAGTTATTGGAAGGCTGATGCTGAAGCTGAAGCACCAATAGTTTGAGCACCTGATGCAAGGAGCTGACTCATTGGAACAGACACTGATGATGGGAAAGACTGAGGACTGGAGGAAAACGAGGTGGCAGAGGATGAGATATTCAGATAGCATCACTGACACAATGAACATCATTTGAGCAAACTCTGGGTGATAATGGAGGACAGAGGAGCCTGACGTGCTACTTTCCATGAGGTGGCAGAGTCAGACATGACTTAGCGATTGAGCAACAACAAGAACCAAAATTACAGTTTTTTTTTTTCCATTAAGTTTGAGATGCTAAAGAAATAGCCAAGTAAATACATCAAAATCTCAGTGTTTCTGTGCTTACCTCCCTCTTTCCCAAGATGGCAGGAAGTTATCAGTCTGCCCTCCAGGTCACCCCAGATCACTGACTATTCAGATGTCTTCTCTGAGAGTTCTGTTTGCAGTGGATTACTGTCTTTGAGACTGAGCCATTTTTTTTCTTTCTGACCTGGCCCCTCTCCCTGTTATCTGTGCTACCAACTCTCATGAATAAGAGAGCATATTGGTTGCTAAGTTGCTTCAGTCATGTCCAACTCTTTGCAATCATATGGACCGCAGCCTTCCAGGCTCCTCTTTCCATGGGATTCTTCAGGCAAGAATACTGGAGTGAGTTGTCATTTCATTCTCCAAGGGATCTTCCAGACGCAGGGATTGAACCCAGGTCTTAAGCATTGAAGGCAGATTCTTTACTGTCTGAGTTACCACAGAAGCCATATTAACTCAGGGAGAGCGTTATTAGCTCAGCCACTAACCTCTTCTATATCCACTGCAAGACAACCAGAATCCATTCCCCAATGTGAGGGGATGGAGTGGGGTCAGATGTGCTCAATCAGGTCCTCTTACTGTTTAACTCCAACACAGCACCTTTTATTGGGTTACAGTGAGTCTACCTGCTGGGAACTGGGGCAGAATGCAAGATAGTTTGCTGTCAGTTGCCCCCTCAATCTATGTTTTATCCCAAAGAGGAAAGTTAGAACATATTATGGCCCAACTCCCTTCCCTCCATCTTTTCTATCTTATTCCTCAAGAAATTTAGCTAACTCTAATTCCTTGATGTCAGGAAATCCCCCTATCTCTTATGTCTTTTCTTCCATAACTGGTAACCCTCACTTCCCCCCTTTTTTATGGGGTCCTAAAGCTGGAATATCCTTGAGAGAACTTGGATCCCTGGGAAAATGAACTATGCATCTGTGAAAGAGTTTAATTCTTTCAAAATAATTCTTCTGTTGTGGTCCTTTACACAAATAATCTTCATTATCTTCCCTGCACCCACTCAACAAGATTTTATTTGCTGGTCAGGAAAGATGGTTTCTAACCATTGTCTTCTTCTCCCAATTTAGACACAGTTGGGAACTGGGCAGCCCCCTTCACCCAATCGAGGTATGAAACTTTGAAGGAGTTGAGTGAAACTTTGAAGGTGTCATGTGAATGTTTGGGAGTAGATAGACTGAAGCAGCAAGGTCAGTTTAGACTGAGGAAAACACAAAGGGTTTGAATCATGAGCTATTGAGAGCTGTTAAATTAATTCAATACAAAATTTTAAGTGTTTGAAAATGACTGTGTTTAACTGAGCACCCCACTGTGCTTTGACTGAGAGGCCCTGTAAAAACTGCTGTTTTCAAGCGGGAAATACACATTTAGAATCAATTCTGTGTGTTTGTGAAACTTCAAAGCATGTGATGAATTTCAGAAATTTGATGTGGTTTTAGAATTTCCTTTTCTTTACATTATTGTCAATAGAGTAGCATAGAATCCAGAGTGATCAGTTCAATTTTGGCATGTGTTTTATTTCTATTAAATTCTGTCTTACATTAAAAAGTTAGGATGTAGTATACTTTTCTAAGTAATTTCTTAGGTTGTGCTTTCATGAAACTTTTTATGTGATCAAGTTTGCAAGATCCACATTCATTACCATAGCCCACTTTCATATTTCATGTCATATTCATACTATTTTGGCTTTAGCCTCTTTCCTCATTTTTAGTAAAAATAATTCCTTCTTAGAACTTCAGTATTAACATTATTTTCACACATGCATAAGAATATTTCCATAAGAATCAAAGAAACACAAATTGGTAAAAGTTGAAGTGCTCAGTTGCTAAGTCCTGTGAGACTCTTTGTGACCTTATGAATGTTAGCCCACCAGGCTCATCTGTCCATGGGATTTCCCAGGGAAGAATACTGGTGTGGGTTCTCATTTCTTACTCCATGGGATCTTCCCTACTCAGTATTGAATCCTCATCTCCTGCATTGGCAGGTGGATTCTTTACCATGAACCACCTGGGAAATGCCCAAAGTAGAAGATTGATATTAAATTTATATTGATTCTTCAGCTTTAGTTTTGATGACTTTTCCTGGATTCTTAAAACTTCCATCCTGTCTGACAATGGGTTAAAAAATCTTAGTTTCTGAGAAATCTCAAATGAGATTCAGAGGGATTACAGCCCTTGTCACTCCAAATCGAAATTTAAAAAAAGAGAGAGAGAGACAGAAGAAATCTCAGATGAATTAATTGTGTCTGGATATAGATTCTCACTGACATGGACTTGTTATTGAATCTTATATCCACCTTGCTGTCAGTCAGTGTTCCCTCTTAATATCCTCTTCTGGTTTGTCTATGTGGTCAAATGGATATAGCTTCAATTGAGTCCCTACTCTGAAAATGATTTACTTTCTTTGATGATACTTGTAGTAATGTGTACTTTAGGTAGTTCTATTCTTTTTAAAAAGACTTTATACACAGAAGTGATGCCTTCTTTTGGCTTGAGTGGTTATGATTATGATTGAAGGTTGTATTTTAAACAGTTTGAATGTCCTTAGTCAATTATTTCTTTGAGTCTTCTCACTTATCCAAACAGCCATTTCTGGGAACTTTCCCAAGGATTTTATTGCACTCTGATCTTCACTGTTTGAGGATACTTTGCTCCAGGTGATAATTGCTTGGCTTAACGCAAGATGAGTCCCCTTGAGGTCAGAGGCTGAGTCATTTAAATCTGAATTGTGAACCCTAGCAATTGGGGTCTTAGTAGGTGCTGAAAAAATGAGCAAGGCGTAACATAATTTAAAACCTTTCCTCCTCTTCAGTGTATGGGTGATTTTTTTTTTCTCTTAACATTGGACATGTAAATATAGTACCTTATTCAGTTTCAGGCACTAAGTCACTAACTTTAACGACAATTTGCAGCATTGCAACATAAACAGATAAATAGAGAATAAATATTTGGTATGCAGTGAATGCCCTTGGGCTTCCCAGGTGGTACTAGTGGTAAAGAACCTGCCAGCAATGCAGGAGACCAAGAGATGCAGGCCCCTGTCTTGAGTTGGGAAGATCCTCTGGAGGAGGGCATGACAGCCCACTCCAGTGTTCTTGCCTGGAGAATTCCATGGACAGAGGAGCCTGGTGGGTCACACAGAATTTTACACGATTAAAGCGACCAAAATAGATGTTTTTCTGGAACTCTCTTGCTTTTTCCATTAGGGTGATATAAATTAAACCTCTTAGTAAACTTATCTTAGAGTTTTCTTAATTAGAATTAAATAATATATACACCTAATATAATATGTATGTGCTCAGTCGCTTAGTTGTGGCCCACCCTTTGCAACCCCAATGACTGTAGCCTGCCAGGCTCCTCTATCCATGGAATTTTCTGGCAAGAATACTGGAGTGGATTGCCATTTCCTTCTCCAATACAGCAATATAATATATATACATACATAATTAAGAAAATTCTATAATACATATTATAGAATTACATTGTCAACAAAAGTCTGTCTAGTCAAGGCTATGGTTTTTCCAGTAGTCATGTGTGGATGTGAGAGTTGGACTATAAAGAAAGCTGAGTGTCGAAGAATTGATTCTGTTGAACTGTGGTGTTAGAAGAGACTTCTGAGAGTCCCTTGGACTGCAAGGGGATCCAACCAGTCCATGCTAAAGGAAATCAGTCCTGGGTGTTCATTGGAAGGACTGATGTTGAAGCTGAAACTCCAATATTTTGGGCCACCTGATGTGAAGAGCTGACTCATTTGAAAAGACCCTGACGCTGGGAAAGATTGAAGGTGGGAGGAGAAGGGGATGACAGAGGATGGTTGGATGGCATCACTGACTCAATGGACATTGAGTTTGGGTAAACTCCAGGAGTTGGTGGACAGGGAGGCCTGGCGTGCTGGGGTCGCAAAGAGTTGGACATGATTGAGCGACTGAACTGAACTGATAATATATATATGTAATAATATATATCAAAGCAAATACAATCTGAAACCATTTTCTGCAACACTTTAAGGAAAGAAGATACTCTATATTTTTCTATAAATGATCATATCAGCTCATTCAGACTCAGAGAGAAGCTTCTATCCAAACTTTAGAATACTTCATTATAAACAGACAATTCCCCAAAACTGCAAGCAAACTGGCTGCTTCCATAGCAGTGGGGTTAACTATATAAAAATGTACATTGTTATATTTGGGAACATTTTTATATAATTGAAAGAGAAGCAAACTTTCCTGAGAAAAGTAGAGAATTTGTATCCCATAACTGCCCTTATCTGCCAGAAAAGATGGAAGACATTGAGCCAGAGTACGTTTTCAGACTTTGCAGACACAGTCAGAAGCACAATTTCATGACAGTTTCAATTCAACTACTCTCCCCCAACTGAATTTCTCTACTTTTCACTGGTTGCAAACATCCAAATACAACGAGAAGCCTTTTCAGGGGAATTTACTTAGTGTGACATAAAAGTCAAATAAAGAGTTTATACGTATTATAATATGTAGAAAATAATAGAAAAAGTCAATACAGTCAATATAAGAAAATTAAGTAATCAAATTCTATACCCAAGGTGGCTAACTGGTGAGAGCACCGACTGTCCTGTTGTTGCACTGTTGGTTGCTTAAAGGAAAAGTTCATATGAACAAAGATTCCACACATTTTGCAACATGAAAGAAGCTAAACTCTTCGGAGCTAACATAAATGAAAAACATTTTGCAACATGAAAGAAGCTAAACTCTTCAGAGCTAACATAAAATGAAAAGCAAGAAATTATGATGAGAAAAAAAGATGACTTATGAAGTTACATTGATCTCTCAGGACTAGCAAAAGAAACTGCGGGATGCAGACCAAGGGGTCAAAGCCGTGGCACAGACAGAAGAATGTGGATTCCTCCTTAACAAGTGTAAAAACATACCGCTGTTTCCTTCCTCTTTGTTGACGTGGCTGCTCCTCTTGAGGATATTTAAAAATGTCCTGAAAGATGGGTTCATATTTCTTAAAAATTACAGCAGAAACAGTGAAGTTTCTTTCTAATCTCTCAGTACGTTCTCTGAAATGTGGAGGGAGATTGGCCATGTCTTCCCATTTCTTCATCTTGTTAAAAAATTCAATTAAGCTGATAGTGAAAATTAAAAGTGAGATTTTCATAATTAATACAAATACAGGTAAATAAAAGTAAATCAACATTAACTCACTATTACTTTCGGTCAGTGACATGAAATCACAACTCATGACTCTGACTAGCTTAGTCTCACACGTCAGTTTATTTCTGTCTTCCAAATTTTTCCTAATCCAAAACTTTCCTAATCTCTTTTCCTGCAATTAAAGTTTTTTTTTTAAATCATGAAATACACATCCACACTATAAAATAAGTAAGTAACCAGAGAACAAAACCAACATTCACGTACCAACTGATTCAACAGATATTAATGTAGCACATAAATTTTGACATGTTTGCTTCAGATTCTATAGAAACAGCCAAAGCTCTCATTTGTACTCTTCCCCAATCCTATTTCTCACTCTTCTTCCCCAGAGATAACCATCATTCTACAGTCTGAGTCCTTCTCATTCAAATTTTTATACTACTCTGTGGTTATATATGTCCCCAGTAACAGTCTTTTATATGTCTGGTTTTAAAATTTTATATAAATAGTATACTGTAAGTAGCATTCTATAACTTACTTTTCCATTCAATAATGGCTTTTTATTTGTTTTTTGGCCTTGTCCTGCAAACATGTGGGATTCTAGTTCCCTATCAAACTCACACTCCCTGCAGTGAGAGTATGAAGTCTTAATTACTGAGTCATCAGAGAATTCCCCATTCAGTATTGTTTATGAGATTAATGTTGATATGGATAGATTGAATTTATTCAATTTAACTGCTAAAAATATTCCTCCATATGAACTGCTAGTTTTTGCATTTACTCCCCAACCAATGGAAACTGAGGCTTTTAATTTTTCTCTGTAACAAAAAATGCTATAAGGAACACATTTTTATACATGTATACTGGAATTTCTTTAAGAATTATCCCCAAGAAATAGAATTGCTGAGTCAGAGAATATGCATCTTCAACTTTACTGGCTGCTGCCAAATTTCCCACTACAGTGATTGTGCCAATTTATACTCTCTCTAATGTACATTAGCAATAAAGAGTTCCTATTTCCCTGTATAACGGTATTGTGCGTGCATGCTAAGTTGCTCCAGTCGACTGGGTTCGACTCTGTGTGACCCTGTGGACTATAGCCCATAGGCTCCTCTGTCCATGAGATTCTCCAGGCAAGAATACTGGAGTGGGTTGCCATGCCCTTCCCCAGGGGATCTTCCTGACCCAGGGATCGAACCCACGGCTCTTACCTCTCCTGCATTGGCACGCAGGTACTTTACCCCTAGCGCCACGTAGGAAGCCCAAATAATGGTATTATTAGAATCCAAATTTCCCCAATCTGATGAGAATGAAATATTATCTAATTTTTACTTTGAGCTTCTTTGATTACTAGTGAGATTGAATATATTTGTTACATCTATTCTGATTAGCTATTTGAGTTTAGGTTTTTGTGAAATCAGATACTTTTCCCATTTTTTAGTAGCTATTTGTCAATTATTAACTAGTGTTCAGCTCAGTTTAGTCATTCAGTCATGTCCGATTCTTTGCGACCCCATGAATTGCAGCAAGCCAGGCCTCCCTGTCCATCACCAACTCCTGGAGTTCACTCAGACTCACATCCATCGAGTCAGTGATGCCATCCAGCCATCTCATCCTCTGTCGTCCCCTTCTCCTCCTGCCCTCAATCCTTCCCAGCATCAGAGTCTTCTCCAATGAGTCAACTCTTCACACGAAGTGGCCAAAGTACTAGAGTTTCAGCTTCAGCATCATTCCCTCCAAAGAAATCCCAGGGCTGATCTCCTTCAGAATGGACTGGTTGGATCCCCTTGCAGTCCAAGGGACTCTCAAGAGTCTTCTCCAATACCACAGTTCAAAAGCACCAGTTCTTCAGCACTCAGCCTTCTTCACAGTCCAACTCTCACATCCATACATGAACACTGGAAAAACCATAGCCTTGACTAGAGGGACCTTAGTTGGCAAAGTAATGTCCCTGCTTTTCAATATGCTATCTAGGTTGGTCATAACTTTCCTTCCAAGGAGTAAGCATCTTTTAACTTCATGATTGCAATCACCATCTGCCATGATTTAAGAGCCCCCAAAATAAAGTCTGACACTGTTTCCCCATCTATTTCCCATGAAGTGATGGGACGAGATGCAATGATCTTCGTTTTCTGCATGTTGAGCTTTAAGCCAACTTTTTCACTCTCCTCTTTCACTTTCATCAAGAGGCTTTTTTGTTAGTGGTTCTTTATTTAATTCTGGACATTGACCGTTGTTACACCGTAAATATCTTCTCCCAAACTGCTCTTTGCTTTTAATTCATTTAGTCCATTATGGCAGAAAAATAAATAACCTGCACCCATAGGTAAGAAGTTAAAAACGGAGTTTTTGAAATGGAAATAAAACCGAAGTCTGAGAAATTACTTGTGTTAAAGTATAAGTTTAGGGGAAACAGTGGAAATAGTGTCAGACTTTATTTTGGGGGGCTCTAAAATCACTGCAGATGGTGACTGCAGCCATGAAATTTAAAGACACTCCTTGGAAGGAAAGCTATGACCAACCTAGATAGGATATTGAAAAGCAGAGACATTACTTTGCCAAGAAAGGTCTGTCTAGTCAAGGCTATGGTTTTTCCTGTGGTCATGTATGGATGTGAGAGTTGGACTGTGAAGAAAGCTGAGCACCAAAGAACTGATGCTTCTGAACTGTGGTGTTGGAGAAGACTCTTGAGAGTCCCTTGACTGCAAGGAGATCCAACCAGTCCATTCTAAAAGAGATCAGTCCTGGGTATTTTTTGGAAGGAATGATGCTAAAGCTGAAACTCCAGTACTCTGGCCACCTCATGTGAAGAGTTGACTCATTGGAAAAGACTCTGATGCTGGGAGGGACTGGGGGCAGGAGGAGAAGGGAACGACAGAGGATGAGATGGCTGGATGGCATCACCGACTCAATGGATGTGAGTCTGAGTGAACTCCGGGAGTTGGTGATGGACAGGGAGGCCTGGCATGCTGCAATTCATGGGGTCGCAAAGAGCTAGACACAACTCAGTGACTGAACTGAGTCTGCTGCTGTTGCTGCTAAGTCGCTTCAGTCGTGTCCGACTCTGCGACCCCACAGACGGCAGCCCACCAGGCTCCCCGATCCCTGGGATTCTCCAGGCAAGAACACTGGAGTGGGCTGCCATTTCCTTCTCCAGTGCATGAAAGTAAAAAGTAAAATTGAAGTCGCTCAGTCGTGTCCTACTCTTAGCGGCCTCATGGACTGTAGCTTACCAGGCTCCTCCGTCCATGGGGTTTTCCGGGCACGGGTACTGGAGTGGGGTGCCATTATCTAGTAAAGTCTATAATGATTATTCCATAATTTGACCTTTGCTTCTAAAGTTCCTTGTCTGTCATTTAACTGGATTACTCTGTCTCCACTTTGTTTCTTTGCAATGATTATACTTAACACTTTTTTTAAGGTTTATAGCCGAGGTGTTCAATTCTTTATCAATTGCCTCTTGTTCTCAGGCCTAAATATAACTCTGGGTGAAATTCAGGATAAATATATAGACTACAGCTAAAAGATTATATTTTTTATTTATTTTAAAGTAAGTGATTTTTTTAAACCACTAGGTCCATTAAGTTTTGACAGTGGCATTTCATCCAAAATGCCAAACATCCTTTTCCCCACTAGCCTTTAATAAGCCATGAGAAAATTAACCCAAAGTGCCCAAATAATGAAACATAATCAACTGAATACACAACAGACAGAAAAAGCAATTTTTTCCTTCTCCTTAAAATATTCTTTGGCCTTCTGATTTTGTAATAGTGTTACTTAGCCCCCAAACAGTTATAGAAGATACCAGTCCTGTGCATGTAGTTGCAGGTTTAATACCATAAAATATTTACCTTTTCAATTTAGAGTATCTTTACTTAGAATTCTCCCAATAATTACAATAAGTCATAACCTTTAATAGTAAACTCCTCATGTAAGTGTTAAATACATTAAATTTAAATATTTTTCTCTAAAGAAATAAAATATAATGGGTACTAACTTAGATGTGGCAAAGGAAAACCATGACCTAACTTCTAAATTTAGCATTCCACAGGCACAAAGGCTCAGAAAGTGAAAAAGAGAATTTCTACTGTCACTATGTTTTAATATTAGCTGCACTTTAACAACTCTAACATAGTTACCTCTGCTCTGAACATCTCAGGATTCGAGTTAAAGATACATAGTTTCCTTCAACTGTCCCTTTGCTTACAGTTGGCACAGATTTTCTGCAAGCCACATATAAGGCACATGCTAACCAATGAAGATCATTTCCCTGTTAAAAAAAAAAGAAAGAAAATTGAGTTTGAGCTAATGAACTATAAATATTTCAGTTGAAAAATGCTTGTAGGAAACTGCATTTTCAATGATGTTCCTGTCCCAAATGCTTTTATGACACATTCTTCCAAGGAGAAGTATAAGTTTGTTCTTTCGCTTTGATCTGGATCCACCAACAGCACAGATGAGAGTGATGCAACTTTCAAGATCATGAAAGGCAACCGTGATTCCACGTGGTTCTCTCTCTCAGAACATATACCTTAGACGTCCCAACAAGGACAGAAAATACAAGAAATCAAAAGATAAAAGTCTATAACCAGTATTATATATTAAATATCAAATGAATTTTATTTTCCACTGTACTCTTCCATGAGACTGACACCCCACATGATCTGACAGCATGGCTGACTACTAGTTCCACAAGGGCAGGGATTTTGATGTTTTTGTGCACTGTTCTATGTCCAGCACCTGGATAAAAGTGTCTGGCAAAGAACAGGTGATCAACAAGTATTCGGAAAATAAATAAATACTGATGTACTTATTGGGTAAACTTATCTAAGAATCGGAGATCAAAGTCCTTTTTAAAAAATTGAGCAATCATACATATATTTTAAAAAATAACTAACCATGCCAAGATGGGCTTGATAAAGGACAGAAATGGCAGGGACCTAACAGAAGCAGAAGATATTAAGAAGAGGTGGCAAGAATACACAGAAGAACTGTACAAAAAAGATCTTCATGACCAAGATAATCACGATGGTGTGATCACTCACCTAGAGCCAGACATCCTGGAATGTGAAGTGAAGTGGGCCTTAGAAAGCATCACTACGAACAAAGCTAGAGGAGGTGATGGAATTCCAGTTGAGCTATTTCAAATCCTGAAAGATGATGCTGTCAAAGTGCTGCACTCAAGATGCCAGCAAATTTGGAAAACTCAGCAGTGGCCACAGGACTGGAAAAGATCAGTTTTCATTCCAATCCCAAAGAAAGGCAATGCCAAAGAATGTTCAAACTACTGCACAATTGCACTCATCTCACATGCTAGTAAAGTAATGCTCAAAATTCTCCAAGCCAGGCTTCAGCAATATGTAAACCATGAACTGCCAGATGTTCAAACTGGTTTTAGAAAAGGCAGAGGAACCAGAGATCTAATTGCCAACATCTGCTAGATCATCGAAAAAGCAAGAGAATTCCAGAAAAACATATATTTCTGCTTTATCGACTATGCCAAAGCCTTTGACTGTGTGGATCACAATAAACTGTGGACAATTCTGAAAGAGATGAGAATACCAGACCACCTAACCTGCTTCTTGAGAAATCTGTATGCAGGTCAGGAAAGGACGACAGAGGATGAGATGGCTGGATGGCATCACTGACTCCATGGACGTGAGTCTGAGTGAACTCCGGGAGATGGTGATGGACAGGGAGGCCTGGCGTGATGCAATTCCTTGGGTTGCAAAGAGTTGGACACGACTGAGCGGCTGAACTGAACTGAACCATCTAGTATTTGTCACTTGTTTATATAAACCTGGGTTTCTTATGACTTAACCACTGTGAGTTAAGCATAAAAAGTGTTAAATTATGCTTTTTCTATTTAATTTACAAGGTTACCCTGAGGGTAAAATAAGAGCTTATTTGAAGCCACTTATGCCCATCACCAAAAATAGTCCTTCTCTTTTGTCACAGAAACCACTAGGAAATAAACAAGAACATGACCTATTCAGTCATATCACCTAAGCATGTGAAAGAACTTTGTAAATTCTAAAGCACTATCCATGAATGCTTTATGCTCCCGAAATTCCACATTACCTTACTTAACCTTCAGAACAGCTGTGTCAAGTAGGTACACATATCTCAAGTTGACATATCAAGAAACCGAGTTTGGAGTGGTTAAGTAAATTGCCCGAAGTCACCAAGGCCTGTCAGGTTCCAAAGTCAGTACATTACTAGCTACCCATCCCCTCACTCTAGATGTAACTAAATTAAAATTATATTAATGCAAGAATAAAAAATAATAAGAATAAACTTAGTGAGTGCCACACAGGCAAAAGCACCGTATTACGGTTAAATAACACCTCTGTTAGCCTTCCCATTCTGAGCCTATTTGCCCTAGTCTTTCCATAAACTGTTAAACAACTTAGAAAATCATATGGCCAGCAGTTTAAATATCACTCCCACGGGCAGTTAGACAGCGGATAAACAATACACACTTCCGTGTCACTTCCCATTGGCTCGTAAAGGGGAGGTGCCTACAGAGTTGAACCTCACTGGCTAGAATGGCCATTTTTCTTAATTGCAAGCCTAGTCCGAAGAAAGGGACAAAACATGTCTAGATGACAGCGACTCCTAAGAATCCTGTGCAGTGTCTGAGGTGACCAATAGGTCCTCAAGATCGCCACAGTCCTGACATTCTAGAGACAGATATGATCTATATCCAGACAGATATGAGTCTATATCCAAACGGCAGAAAGCCCGTTTCATCCGCTCACGGGAAGATTCGTCTTTGTTTACATACACAAACACAGCCCGAAACGTAACGCATTTACTCAAATGGCAATGCCTGGACAAAGGCAATTAGGTACAGCTTGCAAAGAACTTGAGGAGAAGCCTGGAAACGCAGACGCTAAAATCCGGTTAATTTCAGTGCCAGCGCAGGCAAGCCCCCCCACCCCCATCCCTTTTGAGTACGGTCCTGACAACTGCACCTGTTCAGTCTGCCAACCAGATGGCTGTATTTTTGTAATCAGACCTCAGCGCGACCTCAGCCTCGAGGTGCTAATTCAGGGCAAATACTGTCCCCCTCTTCGGAACCGGAGAGGGAAGAGCACCAAGACAGAGTTCACTTTTAGGACCGCTAAGGGCTTTTCAAAAGCCAGGTTTCCAGGACGAAAGTGGGCAGAAAGGACTCCCTTCCCGCTCCAGGCTGGGGACCTGGAGAGCCTGGGCTGACCTGGGGAGTTCCCCCGCGGGGCGCCCGAGCCGGAGAGAGAAGGGCCCCCATCCCCCGTGGCGGGGCGGGACCGCTAGGCCCCGAAAGCCGCTAGTCTCCTTCCCCCGGCGCACCTCCAGCGTGTAGCTCTCGCTCATACTCCGGTAGCTCTCCCAGGCCTCGGCCCGCGCCGCCTCGTCCATGTTCAGGCGGCTGCACAGCTCGTCAAACCGCTGCTGAGTCTGAGGGGCCGGCGACCGGGCCGGCTGCGCAGCGTCCTCCGCCTCGCCATCGTCCTCCTCCTCCTCATCTGAGGCCGCCGCCGCCGGAGGGGGAGGCGGGGGCGGCGGCGATTGGTCGCCTCCCGACGGCATAGCGTTCACCTGTGCGGCGGGTCCTCAGGTGAGCCGAGGGCCCGGGCCCACAGCCATTCAAACCGCGAAGCGCCCGCCGGTCGGCCGCCCTCTCAGCGACTGCGCCGCCGCCAACGGCGCTGGACCTCAAGCCGGCACCCGTAGTTGGAGCACGGCCTGCTGGGAAATGTAGTCCAGGCCGGAGACCCACGGGGATCAAAAATCTTAAACTGTCATCTCGCGTCCACTCCCTTAGCCTGAGATAAAACCGAGTTTTCTACATTTCAAGTACCTCTTCATCGGGAGACTCATTTAGCAGGATTGTACTGAAGAGAAAGTATCTAAGAAACGGTGACACGTGAAGGTTTAGTGTTCAAAGTGTCCTCAGAAATAATACTTATCACCTGCGTGCCCTAATCTGAAAAATCAAGGTAATAGTAAGGGCCTAAATTCAAATCTTGGCATCACTCTTACAAATTCTAGTTCTTTCCTATATTTATTTTTTGTCCGAGCTGCAATGGTTTGTGATATCTTATTTCCTCGGTCAGTGATTCAACCAGAGCCCCTTTCAATGGAAACAGAGTCCTAACCGGTGGACCGCCAGGGAATTCTCCTTTTCTGTGTTTTAATTTTATGTGAGACTTTCAAATAATTGATTGATTTTTTTAAAGGAGTGATTCATTTTTCCCCCATAGGGTGAATTTACATTTACCCCTAAGTGACATATTTGTTCTGTTCTCAAAACTTCATTTTTCTTTGCTTTCTCTTTTCAAATCTGTATGAATCAATTTATTTCCAGTCCTCTTTGGTTTATAAAGGAGTATAGTATTAATAAGTAGGAGTATTATTTTGCAACAAAAGTCCATCTAGTCAAAGCTATTTCCAGTAGTCATGTATGGATTTTAGAGTTGGACCATAATTGAAAGCTGAGTGCCGAAGAATTGATGCTTTTGAACTGTGGTGTTGGAGAACTCTTGAGAGTCCCTTGGACTGCAAGGAGATCAAACCAGTCAATCCAAAAAAAAAAAAAAAACAACCCTGGATTTTCATTGGAAGGACTGATGTTAATGAAGTTCCCATACTTTGGCTACCTGATGAGAAGGGCTGACTCACTGGAAAAGATCCTGATGCTGGGAAAGATTGAAGGCAGGAGAAGAAGGGGACAACAGCGGATGAGATGGTTGGACGGCATCACCAACTCAATAGACATGAGTTTGAGTAAGCTCCAGGAATTGGTGGTGGACAGGGAAGCCTGGTGTGCTGCAGTCCATGGGGTCACAAAGAGTCAGACATAACTGAGTGGCTGAACTGAACTGATAGTACAAAACATTTTCCTGCTCCAGGAGCCCAAGGCACTGCTGTTTTGCTATGAGGTCACTTTTCTCTCTCTTCTTTTGACCCTTTGAACACAGCCACCTTACTGCAAGGAAGCCCAGGTCACTTAGCGTAGCCTATTATCAAAGAGAGATAAAGCCATAGCCATCAGTGAATGTGATGAAAACATTTTATTCCATCTCTCCTGACAGTCGGGGAAAGAGCCAGGCTCAGTCCTGGTTTCTGTGGAGAGGACTAGGGATTTAAAGGGAAAATAAAAGAGTAGAGGTAGGGGAAGAGAGAAGAGCTCAAGCAAATCTGTTAAGGGGGTTAATGAGTATAAATATAATTAGGGCAGCTAGGCTTGCTAGCTGTCAATTTGTTGAAGGTAGAATTGTATCCTCTCATAAACACTGGGAACAGAGACTCTGTCCTTTCTGAGGATTACATTGCTTTCGGGTCTCCGAGAGACACTCTTGATTTGTAGATGATACAGTCAGCCCTTGGTAAACAGATTGTGCATTGGCAGATTCAGCCAACTGTGGATCAAAAAATATTAAAAAAAAAAAAATCCCAGGAAGAGGGTGGAGGGATGCTCAAGAGGGAGGGAGGAGATATACGTATACTTAGAGCTGATTCCAGAGAAGGCAATGGCACCTCACTCCAGTACTCTTGCCTGGAAAATCCCATGGACTGAGGAGCCTGGTGGGCTGCAGTCCATGGGTTCACTAGGAGTCAGGCATGACTGAGTGACTTCACTTTCACTTTTCACTTTCATGCATTGGAGAAGGGAAATTGCAGCCCACTCCAGTGTTCTCGCCTGGAGAATCCCAGGGACAGGGGAGCCTGGTGAGCTGCTGTCTATGGGGTCGCACAGAGTCAGACACGACTGAAGTGACTTAGCAGCAGAAGCAGCAGAGCTGATTTCATTTTGTATGGCAGAGACCAACACAATACTGTAAAGCAGTTATCCTTCAATTAAAAATAAATTTTAAAATATTTCCAGAAATTTTCAAAAAGCAAAGCCTGAGTTTGCCACATGCCCTAGCAACTATTTACACAGCATTTACATTGTATTTTAAACTAATTGGGACTTCCCTGGTGGCTTAGGGGTTAAACTGTCTGCCTCCAATGCAGGAGACCCAGGTTCGATCCCTGGGTCAGGAAGATCCCCTGGAGAAGGAAATGGCAACCCACTCCAGTATTCTTGCCTGGAGAATCTCATGGATGGAGGAGCCTGTTAGGCTACAGTCCATGGAGTCGCAAAGAGTCAGACATGACTGAACGACTTCACTTTCTCACTTTCTCACTTTCTTTAAACTAATTGCAAAGCACATATATTGAGTGGGGCTTCCCTGGTGGTTAAAATGGTAAAGAATCTGCCTGCAATACAGGAGATCTGGGTTTGATCCCTGGGTTGGGGAAGATCCCCTGGAAAAGGGAATGGCAAACCACTCCAGTATTCTTGCCTGGAGGATTCCATAAACAGAGGAAGCTGGCAGGCTACAGTGCATGGACTTGCAAAGAATCAGACACAACTGAACTACTAATACTTCAAGTTCTTTACATTGTGTCAGGTATTGTAAGTGATCTAGAGATGCTTTAAAGTTTACAAGAGGATGTACATAGCTTGTATGGAAATACTAGGATGTTTTATATGACTTCAGTGCCAGCAGATACTGTATCTGTAGTGCTCCTGGAACCAATGCGCTGCAGATACCAAGAGATTTCTGTACATCTAAGAAGGGCAGAGGAAGGTATCACAATTGTAAGCCCTATTTAGTAAATGCTGTAGGAAAGGGACAGTTGGGGCTTTTCATCACATGTTAGCAAGAACAATCTTTAAATTCTGGCAGCACTGAGCTTTCTCAGGTAGGCATTTTAATAGGGACTGGAGTCATCCTGGGACACAGTCTTATGTTGTTAGAAGCCATGAAGAGTTTGGGCATCTCTTAGAGCAAGGATTTGGACAGGAGTTCTGCTGTTTTCCCTTTGCCCATAGGACCTGAGTCTCCTGGTCCTTAGCCTCAGCCATGCGGAATGAGCCTGTTGGAAGCAGATCCTTCAGCCTCTGGTCAAGCTGTCCTGGCTAGTGCTATATGGAGCAGAGATGAACCCTGCCAAACAGCAGATCTGTGGACAAAAATAATAATTATTAGTTGATTATTATTGTTTCAAATCATGAATTTTTGGGGTGGCTTGTTATACAGCAACAAACAACCAAACATCTGTTAAGTGTAAGACATATGTCTTTCAATTATCATGAAAGAAAGGAAATCACTTAATAACGAACTTTTTTCTTGGTCAATTTTTATGCCACCACTACTTTCACCAATAGATTAAAAATTTTAACTTTGAAAAGCTAAAATTACTTAATAATTGACATTAACATTCCTTCCAGAAAAAAGAACTAGGCACTTAAGTCAGAGGCACTTTTGATGATGGCGATTAACTGACTTGGACATTAGACTTCTAGACTAGGGTTACAAAACTTTTATTTCCCTTACTTCCTTCTCCTCCTTTTGAACTGTGGTGTTGGAGAAGACTCTTGAGAGTCCTTTGGACTGCATGGAGATCCAACCAATCCATCCTAAAGGATATCAGTCCTGGGTGTTCATTGGAAGGTCTGATGTTGAAGCTGAAACTCCAATACTTCGGCCACCTGATGTGAAGAGCTGACTCATTTGAAAAGACCCTGATACTGGGAAAGATTGAGAGCAGGAGGAGAAGGGGACGACAGAGGATGAGATGGTTGGATGGCATCACCAACTCAATAGACATGAGTTTGGGTAGGCTCCAGGAGTTGGTGATGGACAGGGAGGCCTGGCATGCTGCAGTTCATGGGGTCACAAAGAGTTGGACCTGACTGAGCAACTGAACTGAACTGAATTGAATTGAAGCTCTTCACATCAGTTGGCCAAAGTATTGGAGCTTCAGCTTCAGCATTAGTTCTTCCAATGAATATTCAGTGTTGATTTCCTTTGGGATTGACTGATTTGATCTCCTTGCAGTCCAAGGGACTCTCAAGAATCGAGTTCTCCAGCACCACAATTTGAAAGCATCAATTCTTCAGTACTCTGCATTCTTTATAGTCCAGCTCTCAAATCATACATGACTACTGGAAAACCATATCTTTGACTTGTTGGCACAGTGATGTCTCTGCTTTTTAATACATTGTCTAAGTTTGTCATAGCTTTTCTTCCAAGGAGCAAGTGTCTTTTAATTTCATGGCTGCAATCACAGTCCATGGTGATTTTGGAGCCCAAGAAAATAAACACTGACACTGTTCCCATTTTTTCCCTATTTACCATGAAGTAATGGGACCAGATGCCATGATCTTAGTTTTCTGAATGTTGAATTTTAAGCCAGCTTTTCACTCTCCTCTTTCACCATCATCAAGAGGTCCTTTAGTTCTTCTTCACTTTCTGCCATAAGCGTGGTGTCATCTGCATATCTGAGGTTGTTGATATTTCTCCTGGCAGTCTTGATTCCAGCTTTTGCTTTATCCAGCCCAGCATTTTGCATGATATACTCTGCATTTAAGTTAAATAAGCAGGGTGACAATATACAGCCTTGACGTACTCCTTTGCTGATTTAGAACCAGTCCATTGTTCCATGTCTGGTTGTAACTGTTGCTTCTTGACTTGCATACACATTTCTCAGGAGGCAGATCAGGTGTTCCCATCTCTTGAAGAATTTTCCATAGTTTGCTGTGATCCACACAGTCAAAGGTTTTGGCATAGTCAATAAAGCAGTAGATATTTTTCTGGAACTCTCTTGCTTTTCCTATGATTCAGTGGATGTTGGCAATTTGATCTCTGGTTCCCCTGCCTTTTGTAAATCCAGTTTGAACATCTGGAAGTTCTCTGTTCACATACTGTTGAAGCCTGGTGTGGAGAATTTTAAATATTATTTTGTTAGCATGTGCGATGAGTGCAATTGTGTGGTCTGAACATTCTTTGGCCTTGCCTTTCTTTGGGATTGGAATGAAAACTGACTTTTTCCAGTCCCAAGGCCACTGCTGAGTTTTCCCAATTTGCTGGCTCTTGAGAGTCCCTTGGACTGCAAGGAGATCCAACCAGTCCATTCTGAAGGAGATCAGCCCTGGGATTTCTTTGGAAGGAATGATGCTGAAGCTGAAACTCCAGTACTTTGGCCACCTCATGAGAAGAGTTGACTCACTGGAAAAGACTCTGATGCTGGGAGGGATTGGGGGCAGGAAAAGAAGGGGACAACAGAGGATGAGATGGCATCACTGACTCACTGATGGACGTGAGTCTGAGTGAACTCTGGGAGTTGGTGATGGACAGGGAGGCCTGGCATGCTGCGATTCCTGGGGTCGCAAAGAGTCAGACACGACTGAGCGACTGAACTGAACTGAATGCAGCACTTTAACAGCATCATCTTTTAGTACTTGAAATAGCTCAGCTAGAATTCCATCACCTCCACTAGCTTTGTTCTTAAGCTAATGTGTCGTGTTTCCTAAGGCCCACTTGACTTTGGACTCCAGGATGTCTGGCTCTAGGTGAGTGATCACACCATTGTAGTCATCTGGGTCATGAAGATCTTTTGTATAGTCCTTCTGTATGTTCTTGCTACCTTCTCTTAATATTTTCTGCTTTTGTTAGGTCCATACCATTTTTGTTGTTTATTGTGCCCATCTTTGTATGAAATGTTCCCTTGGTGTCTCTAAGTTTCTTGAAGAGATCTTTAGCCTTTCCCATTCTGTTGTTATCCTCTGTTTCTTTGCATTGATCACTGAGGAAGGCTATCTTATCTCTCCTTGCTATTCTTTGGAACTCTGCATTCAGATGGGTATATCTTTCCTTTTCTCCTTTGCCTTTAGCTTCCCTTCTTTTCTCTGCTATTTGTAAGACCTCCTCAGACAACTGTTTTGCCTTTTTGCATTTCTTTTTCTTCAAATGATGTACTCTGCATTTAAATTAAATAAGCAGGGTAACAATATGCAGCACTGATGTACTCCTTTCCCAATTTGGAACCAGTCCATTGTTCCATGTCCAGTTCTAACTGTTGTTTCTTGACCTGCATACAAGCTTCTTGGGAGACAGGTAAGGTGGTCTGGTATTCCCATCTCTTTAAGAATTTTCCACAGCTTGTTGTGATCCACACAGTCAAAGGATTTAGCACAGTCAATGAAGCACACTTAAAAAAAAATATTATCTTGCTTTTTCCATGATCCAGTGGATGCTGGCAGTTTGATCTCTGGTTCCTCTGCCTTTTCTAAATCCAGCTTGTACATCTGGAGTTTTCAGTTTACGTACTGCTGAAGCCTAGCTTGAAGGCTTTTGAGAATTACATTGCTAATATGTGAAATCAGTGCAATTGTACAGTAGTTTGAACATTCTGGGGTTGCCTTTCTATGGAATTGAAATGAATACTGACTTTTCCCAGGCTTTTGGCCACTGCTAAGTTTTCCAAATTTGCAAGCCACATAGACAGGCAAAAAAAAATTTCTCTTAAAAAATAAGCTATCCAACTTTTAAAATGGGCGGAAGAATTGAATAGACATTTTCCCAAAAAGACGTACAAATGGCCAAGAGGCACATGCAGATATACTCAACATCACTCATCATCAGGAAAATGCAAATCAAAACCACACTGAGACATCTCCTTATACCTGTCAGAATGCTGCTGCTGCTGCTGCTGCTGCTCAGCCGCTTCAGTCGTGTCCGACTCTGTGCGACCCCATGGACGGCAGCCCCCCAGGCTCCCCCGTCCTGGGATTCTCCAGGCAAGAACACTGGAGTGGGTTGCCATTTCCCTCTCCAATGCATGAAAGTGAAAAGTGAAGTCGCTCAGTTGTGTCCGACTCTTAGAGACCCCATGGACTGCAGCCTACCAGACTCCTCTGTCTGTGGATTTTCCAGGCAGGAGTACTGGAGTGGGGTGCTATTGCCTTCTCTGACCTATCATAATAGAAATCATTAAAAAAGCTATAAATAACAAATTTTGGCAAGGATGTGGAGAAAAAAAAAACCTAGTACACTGTTTATGGGAATGTATATTGAGCAGCCACTATGGAAAATAATATGGAGGTTCCTCAAAATAAAGAAAAAAATAGAACTACCAGATGATCCAGCAATTCCACTTCTTGGTATTTATTGGAAGAAAATGAAATCACTAGCTCAGAAAGATATCTGCACCTCTGTATTCACAGGAGCATTATTTACAGGATCCAAGACATGGAAGTAACCTAAGTGTTCACTGACTGATGAATGGATAAAGATAGTTGTATATAGTGGGATATTATTCAGCCATAAGAAGGAAATCCTGCCATTTGTGACAACAAGCATAGGCTCATGAGGGTACTAAACTAAGTGAAATAAGTCAGACAGAGAAAGACAAATACCATATGATATCTGATATGTGAAATCTAAAATAAAGAAAAAACCAAAAGAAAACTCACAGATATAGAGAAGAGATTGGTGGTTACCAGAGGTGGGCAGGAGTGGGTAGGTGAAATGGGTGATCATGGACAAAAGGTACAATCTTCTAGTTAGAAAAGTTATGGGGATGTAAGGTACAGCATGGTGACTACAGGTAAAATACCACATTGTCTGTGTGAAGAAGAAGTCTTAAACCTTAAAATTTCACATCACAAGAAAGTTGTACTTTTGTGTAGTTATAGATGTTAACTAAACTTGTGATAATCATATATGTATATATATGCATACATATATCAAATCATTATGTTATATACCTAAGACTGCTGCTGCTACTGCTAAGTCACTTCAGTCGTGTCCGACTCTGTGTGACCCCATAGACAACAGCCACCAGGCTCCCCCGTCCCTGGGATTCTCCAGGCAAGAGCACTGGAGTGGGTTGACATTTGCTCCTCGAGGGGATCTTCCTGACCCAAGGATCAAACCCAGAAGCAGGAAATGGCAATCTGCTCCAGTATTCTTGTCTGGAGAATCCATGGACAGAGGAGCCTGGTGGCCTTACAGTCCATGGGGCTACAAAAGAGTCAGAAGTGACTAAACAGCAACAGAAACATTATATAACTGAGTCACTTTGTTATGCACCTGAAACTAACACAACTTTGTAAATCAACTATACTTCAATAAAAAGAGAGAAAAAAATTGCTAACCCTACCAGTCATTTCCCTCTCGAGTTAAACAATACTTTGGCCAGGATGAAATATCCTTCTCATGACCCCTCAGTCCTTTTCACTGTGCACCTTGGAATGTCCAACGTTTCCTCATGTCTCCCAGGTTCAAGGTCAGGAGCAAGGGCTGTGTCCCTTCTGCTGTCCCCTCTCTGCTGTCCGCTGGGCCCACTGGACCCTCACTCTCTCATCCTCAGGTCATGGAAGCCCATCCCCTATTGTCTCCGTTTCCCCCCTCAGTAAGTGGCAACATTTTTCTGGTTGACTAGGTCAAGATAGTTTGGAGTCATCCTTGATTCCTCTTTTCTCTTACCTTCTCGATCTAATCCATCAGCTCAGTCTTCACCTTTTTCCAAATCTCAGATCCTCCATTGTCCATTCTCTGCTCTGAGCATCCATCTTCTCTTACCAGCATCCTTGCAAAGTCCTTCCATCTGGCCTCTCTGCTTCTGTCTTGCCTTTTACCACAATTTCTTCTTCACATAGAAGTTGTAATCGTTAAATTTATGCGTTAACGTGGCTGGGCCCCTGTGCCTAAGGTATTTGGTCAAATACTGTTTAGGATGATTCTGTGAGGGTGTTTATAAATAAGATTTACATTTAAATCAGTGGACTTGGAGCAGATTGCTCTCTATAGAAAATCACAATGTAAAAATATACTTGCACCCCAATGTTCATCGCAGCACTGTTCATGGAAAGAACCTAATGTCCAATGATAGATAAAAGATGTAGTATACACTGACAATGGAATGTTACTCAGCCGTAAAAAGAATGAAAATAATGCCATTTGCAGCAACATTAGATTGTCATACTGAATGAAGTTAAAAACAAATATCATATGATATTGCTTATACGTGGAATCTAAAAAAAATGATACAAATAAACTTATATACAAAACAGAAATAGACCCATAGATGTAGAAAACACACTTATGGTTACCAATGGGGAAAGGTGGGGAGAGATGAATTAGAAGTTTGGGATTAACATATACATTATACCATACGTAAGATAATCAAAAAGGACCCACTGTGCAGCACAGGGAACTACATTCAATATCTTGTAATGACCTATAAGGGAAAACAATCTTTTTCATATATATATATGTATATGTGTACATATACATATTCATATATATGTATACATGTATATGTGTGTGTATATATCTATATATATGTATGTGTCCAAATCACTTTGCTGTAAACCTGAAACAACATTGTGAATCAACTATATTTCAATAAAGAATTTTTTTAAATAGGAAAAAACTAATTTAAAAAAAAGACAGGGTGAGATCATCTTGGGAGTAAATGCATAGATGAGGAAAAAAGAGGTTCCAGAATTGTTGCTTTTCCTCTTGATCCCCAGGGGGTACGCTTCGTTGAAGGAGCTGTTAGGTAGTTTGAGCCTCCTGGATCAGCAATAAATGTAGTTGAAGGGGTAGAGATTTCCAGATCTCAGCAGGGGCTACAGTAGGGAGACAAAGAGGGTATTTATTAAGCTTAAAAGTTTAAAGATTTCACATTGAGCTTGTACACTGTACTTTCTGTCAGTTTTTAAAAGCAACTTTATTGAGATACAATTCACATAGTATAAAATTCACCCATTTAAAGTAGACAGTGCAGTTGTTTTTAGTTTATTATATTCACAGTTATGCAACAAACCAAAATCTGTTGAGAACATTTCCGTCATACCAAGGAGACATCCATCCCATACTCATGAGCAGTTCAATGCCCCAACCTTAGGCAACTACTAGTATACTTTTTATCTCTATGAAAGTGTTAGTCACTCAGTCATGTCCAACTCTGAGACTCCATGGACTGTAGCCCACCAGGCTCCTCTGTCCATAGAATTCTCCAGGCAAGAATACTGGAGTGGGCTGCCATTTCCTGCTCCAGGGGATCTTCCTGATCCCAGAATCAAACCCACATCTTCCACGTTGCAGGTAGATTCTTTTACCATCTGAGCCACCAGGGAAGCCTCATCTATCTATCTGACCTATTAGATTATATCTCGATCTCTATAGATTTGCCTGTTCTAGACATTTCACATAAATAGAATCATACAATATGTGGTCTTTGTGACAGTTTCTATCACTTATCATGTTTTCAAGGTTTATAGATTCTTTTACCATCTGAGCCACCAGGGAAGCCTCATCTATCTATCTGACCTATTAGATTATATCTCGATCTCTATAGATTTGCCTGTTCTAGACATTTCACATAAATAGAATCATACAATATGTGGTCTTTGTGACAGTTTCTATCACTTATCATGTTTTCAAGGTTTATTCATGTTGCAGCATGTATCAGTACTTCATGCTTTTTATTGGTGAGTAATATTTTGTTTTATGGGTATCAGTTCAGTTAAGTAACTTAGTCGTGTCAGACTCTGCGACCCCATGGACTACAGTACGCCAGGCCTCCAGTCCATCACCAACTTCTAAGTTTACTCAAACTCATGTCCCTTAAGTTGGTGATGCCATCTTACCATCTTATCCTCTGTCATTCCCTTCTCCTCTCGCCTTTCATCTTTCTCAGCATCAAGGTCTTCCCATCAGGTGGCCAAGTACTGGAGTTTCATTTTCCACACCAGTCCTTCCAATGAATATTCAGGACTGATTTCGTTTAGGATGGACTGGTTGGATCTTCTTGCAGTCCAAAGGACTCTCAAGAGTATTCTCCAACACCACAGTTCAAAAGCATCAATTCTTTGGCACTAAGCTTTCTTTATAGTCCAACTTTCACATCCATACATGACTACTGGAAAAGCCATAGCTTTGACTAGTCGGACCTTTGTTGGCAAAGTAATGTCTCTGCTTTTTAATATGCTATCTAGGCACAACTTTACTTCCAAGGAGCAAGCATCTTTTAATTTCATGGCTGCAGTCACCATCTGCAGTGATTTTGGAGCCCAGAAAAATAAAGTCTGTCACTGTTTCCACTGTTTCCCCATCTTTTTGCCATGAAGTGATGGGACCAGATGCCATGATCTTCGTTTTCTGAATGTTGAGCTGTAAGCCAACTTTTTCACTCTCCTCTTTCACTTTCATTAAGAGGCTCTTTAGTTCTTCACTTTCTGTCATAAGGGTGGTTTCATCTGCATATCTGAGGTTACTGATATTTCTCCCAGCAGTCTTGATTCCAGCTTGTGCTTCTTCCAGCCCAGTGTTTCTCATGATGTACTATGCATATAAGTTAAATAATCAGAGTGACAATATACAGCCTTGACGTACTCCTTTTCTTGTTTGGAACCAGTCTGTTGTTCCCTATCCCATTCTAATTGTTTCTTCCCAAACTGCATACAGATTTCTCAGAAAGAAGGTCAGGTGGTCTGGTATTCCCATCTCTTGAAGATTTTCCACAGTTTGTTGTGATCCACACAATCAAAGGATTTAGCATAGTCAATAAAGCAGAAGTAGATGTTCTTCTGAAACTCTTCTGCTTTTTCAATGATTCAGTGGATGTTGGCAATTTGATCTCTGGTTCCTCTGACTTTTCTAAAACTAACTTGAATGTGTGTAAGTTCCCGGTTCATTTACTGTTGAAGCCTGGCTTGGAGAATTTTGAGCATCACTTTGCCAGTGTGTAAGATGAGTGCAATTGTGTGGTAGTTTGAGCATGCTCTGGCCTTGCCTTTCTTTGGGATTGGAATGAAAACTGACCTTTTCCAGTCCCATGGCCACTGCTGGGTTTTCCAAATTTGCTGGCATATTGAGTGCAGCACTTTCACAGCATCATCTTTCAGGATTTGAAATAGCTCCACTGGAATTCCATCACCTCCACTAGCTTTGTTTATAGTGATGCTTCCTAAGGCCCGCTTGACTTCGCATTCCAGGATGTCTGGCTCTAGGTAAGTGATCGCACCATTGTGATTACGTGGGTCATGAAGATCTTTTTTGTAGTTCTTTTGTTTATTCTTGCCACCTCTTCTTAAAATCTTCTCCTTCTGTTAGGTCCATACCATTTCTTTCCTTTATTGTTCCCATCTTTGCATAAAATGTTCCCTTGGTATCTCTAAGTTTCTTGAAGAGATCTCTAGTCTTTCCCATTCTATTGTTTTCCTCTATTTCTTTGCATTGATCACTGAGGAAGGCTTTCTTATCTCTGCTATTCTTTGGAACTCTGTATTCAAATGGGTATATCTTTCCTTTTCTCCTTTGCCTTTTGCTTCTCTTCTTTTCACAGCTATTTGTAAGGCCTCTTCAGATAACCGTTATTTCTTTTTGCATCTTTATGTTGGGGATGGTCTTGATCCCTGCCTCCTATACCACATCACGAATATCGATCCCTAGTTCTTCAGGAACTCAGTCTATCAGATCTAATCCCTTGAATCTATTTCTCACTTCCACTGTATAACTGTAAAAGATTTGATTTAGGTCATACCTGAAAGGTGTAGTGGTTTTCCCTACTTTCTTCAATTTAAGTCAGAATTTGGCAATAAGGAGTTCATGATCTGAGCCACAGTCAGCCCCCAGTCTTGTTTTTGCTGACTGTATAGAGCTTCTCCATCTTTGGCTGCAAAGAATATAATCAGTCTGATTTCGGTATTGACCATCTGGTGATGTCCGTGTGTAGAATCTTGTGTTGTTGGAAGAGGGTATTTGCTATGACCACTGCGTTCTCTTGGCAAAACTCTACTAGGTTTTTCCCTGCTTCTTTCTGTACTCCAAGGCCAAATTTGCCTGTTACTCCAGGTATTTCTTGACTTCCTACGTTTGCATTTCAGTCCCCTATAATGAAAAGGACATCTGTGGATGTTAGTTCTAGAAGGTCTCGTAGGAATTCATAGAACATTCAACTTCAGCTTCTTCAGCATTACTGGTCAGGGCATAGACTTGGATTACTGTGATATTGAATGGTTTGCTTTGGAAATGAACAGAGCTCATTTTGTCATTTTTGGTATATTTATGGGTATATCATGTTTTATTTACCCATTCCTTAATTGATGGTCATTTGAGATTTTTATACTCTTTGGGTATTGCGAATAATACGAATGTTTGTTTACAAGCTTTTATGTGGACATGTTTTCATTTCTTTGAGTACAGACCTAGGAATAGAATTGCTGTCATAAGAGAATACTGCAAGAAATCGCAAAGTTGTGTTGAAAAGTGGTTGCATCATTGTACATTCCTCTGCAATATGTGAGTTCTAATTTCTCCACATCATTGCTAACCCAAGTTATTATCTGTTTTTTTTTTTTTTTATTCTGGCCATTCCGAGGAGTATGGCACTGTATCTCTTTTTGGTTTTGGTTTGCATTTATCTGATGGCTAATAAAGCTGAAACATCTTTTTGTGTGCTTATTTGCTATTTTTTAAATATCTTCTTTGAAGAAATGTCTTTTTAAATCTTTTGACCATTTTACAACTGAATTTTTGTCTCTATTACTGAATTGTAAGAGATCTTTACATATTCTGATAGTAGTTTATCAGACACATGATCTGCAATTTCCCCCCTGTTCTATGGGTTTTTTTCACTTTCTTAAAGGTGTCCTTTGAAGAACTAAAGACTTTAATTTTGATGAAGCCCAAATTTTATATAACTGAATCATTTTGTTGTACACCTGAAATAAACACAACATTGTGAATCAACTATACTTCAATTAAAAAAAAGAAGAAAAAACACAAATGCTCCAGTCATTTCTCTTTTGGGTTACTTTGGCCAATCTAGATGTCTTCTGTTGTTGTTTTTCTTTGCTTTGGATAGAATCTGCAGAACAATGTTGAATAAAAGTAGTAAGAGTGGACGTCCTAGTCTTGTCTTCATGTGGGAGAAAATATTCTTTAATCATTACGCATGGTGTTAGTTGTAGGCTTTTAATAAATGACCTTTATTGAGCAAAGTGTAATCTAGCTTTTTTGTTCATCATGAAATGGTGTTGGACTTTGTAAAACGTCTTTTCTGCATCTAATGAGATACTCATGTTCCCCCTCCCCTGCTTTCCCATTAACAGTGCACTGATTATTCTCGCATTGTTGAACCATCCTTGCATTCTTGAGATAGAGTCAGTTTGGTCGTTGTGTATAGTAGCTTTCATGTACTGCTGGATTCAGTTTGCTAGCAATTTGTTAAAAATTTTGGCATCTGTATTCCTAAGGGATATTTGTTTCCAGTTTTCTTACAATGCTTGTCTAACTTTGGTACTGAGATATAAAACCTATAAAACAAGTTGGGAATTGTTTTCTTTTCAGTTTGAATATGTGATGAATAGGTATTCTTTTTTTTTTTTTCGTCCCTTAGTGAAGCCACTAGTCTAGGGATT
Source organism: Madoqua kirkii (assembly GCA_006408675.1). Taxonomy (NCBI): domain Eukaryota; kingdom Metazoa; phylum Chordata; class Mammalia; order Artiodactyla; family Bovidae; genus Madoqua; species Madoqua kirkii. Next base: position 14,033 of record SJYC01003950.1, on the reverse strand, counting down.
ATGTTGTGGACCGTTTTTGTTTTTAATTAGTAATTCAGTCTCTTTATTATACTGTTATTATAGTTTCTGTTTCTTCTTGTTTCAGTTTCACTAGGTGTTCTTGAAATTTATCCATTTCATCTAGGTTATCTAATTTCTTGGCATATAATTATTCATAGTATTCTCTTACAATCATCTCAATTTCTGTAATATTGGTACAGATGATGTTCTTTCGAGTCCAGTAATTTTTATTTTTCTTTGTAATGCCACGTGGTTTGCAGCATGTTTCCCACCCTGGATTGAACCCAGGCCTCTATCAGTGAAAGAGCAGAGTTCCGATCACTGGACCTCCAAGAAATTCCCTGATTCTAGTAAGCTGAGTCTTGTCTTTTTTGGTTGCTCAGTCTAGCTAGAAGTTTGTCAGTTTTGTTGATCTTTTTAAAGAATTACGTTTTGGTTTCATTAACTTTCTCTATTTTGTATTTCAGTAGTTATGCTCTTGTCTTTATTTCCTTACTTCTTGTCTTGGGTTTAGTTTGAGCTTTTCTTAAAGTAGAAAGTTAGGTTGATTTGTGATTTGAAAAAAAATGTAGATACTTACAGCTATACATTTCCTTTCATGCACTGGTTTGTTTATATGATGCCTTGGTATATTACTTGTTTCCATTCATTTCAAAATATTTTATAACTTCCTCAGAGATTTCCTTGACTCATTATTGATGTTATTAGTTTTCACACGTATTTGTAAATTTCCAAGCTTTGTTACTGATTTCTAACTTCACCCCACTGTGACTAGAGAACATACTTCGTATGACTTAATATTTTTGAGAACTTTGGACTTGCTATGTGGTCTATCCTGGAGAACAGTCTTTGTGTACTCTAAGAACATGTTTTCTGCTGTTGTTGGTGGTGTCCAATAGATGTTTCTTAGGTCTAGTTGATTTATAATGTCCTTCAAACCAGTTTGTTGATCTTTTGCCTACTTGCTCTATCCATTATGGAAAGTGAGCTATTAGTCTCCTACTATTATTGCTACATTGTATATTTTTCCTTTTAGTTTTGTTAGTTTTTCTTCATGTATTTCGTGGGACTGTTATTAGGTGCACATGTCGATAATTGTTTTACTTTCCTGAGATTGACCCTCCAGTCACTGTAAAGTGTTCTCCTTTATTTCTAGTAACATTTGTTTTTTTTGGTTTGTCCTCAAATCTATTACTCTTTTACCAGTATACTCACTCTTACGGCTACTTCATACATACCATTGATATTATCATGTTATCTATGAGAGATATGATCTATACACCTAAATAATTCACATATATATAAGTGTATGCATTACTTAGATTATGACCAATCCAAGGCAGGCATGTCAAATCAATGGAGAGATTATACGCTACACACTGCTAGGACAGTGCGTTAAGTCTTTGGAGAAATTCAGATTCCTTACCAAAATAAACTCAAATAAGGGTCTATTTCTAATTTATTAAATTGACAAAAGGTTTTAAGAAGTGGAATGAAAAAGCCCTTAAAAATATGAAACATTCTTTAATGGCACGGGAAGATATTATTATGATATGGTAAACGAAAAAAGGTTACAAAATGGCACGTACAGTTTAACCTTACTCTTATTAAAATAATACATGTATATCCAAATAATGACTCAGAGGTTAACAATTATGTCTGCATATTCAATATGAGATTTTTGTTTACTTTGTGCTTCTCCTCCTCTCCTCTTCCTCATGATTTTCTATAATATTCTTATTTTTAACTAAGAAAAATGAAGAGTTTAAAAATTTATTATATTAAGATGTGGTTATACACACACACAATTGAAATAGCCATAGAAAAGAATGAAATTTCGACATTTTTGGCAACATAGATTTGGAGGGCATTATGCTAAGTGAAATAAGTCAGACAAATACTATCACTTACATGTAGTATCTAAAATATGCAACAAGGATATGTTGTGCAATATGGGGAATATAGCTAATATTATATAATAACTATAAATGGAGTGTAACTTTTAAAAATTGTGAATCTCTATATTTACTGCACACTATAATTTATATAATGGGGCTTTCCTGGTGGCTCAGTGGTAATGAAAAAACCTGCCAATGCAGGAGACCGGAGTTTGACCCCTAGGTTGGGAAGATCGCCTAGAGAAGGAAATGGCAACCTATTTCAGTATTCTTGCCTGGGAAATCCCATGGACAGAGGAGCCTTGTGGGCTATATTCCACAGAGTTGCAGAAGAGTCAGACACGACTTACTGGCTGAACAACAACTGTTTACGTAATATTGTATATCAACCATACTTTAATTAAAAAATGTTATTTTTGCCTGTAATGGCTAAGATGATTTCAAATGTAATACACAGTATTAGTAAGAAATAAAATCATACATAAAATATATGTTAATGGTAGAATGACCTGTTAACTAATGTCATCATTGGCACTGGCAACACAATGAAGTCTTAAAAACAGAAGTATTTCAATTCTAGGGTTTAAGCAAATCATTAAAGGTGGATGCAAAAAATGAATATATAAACTCAACTGTCCATTTTTAGGTTTTTGGTTAGATAAATTCCATGTTTATAAGCAATATATGTATTAAAAATCACATTGCAGCATACTTATTGACATACAGGCCTGTATATTAAAAAGAAAAACAGCAAACATATGTCCTATATAATACTGATTTAATATGAAAATGTATGTTTCCTAAAGCTACCAACAAACTACTACAAACTAGATGGCTTCAAACAGTAGAAATTTACTCCTACCAGAGTTTAGGCCAGAAGTACAAAATCACGGTGTCGGCAGGGCTGGCTCCTCCCGGAGGCTCTGGAGAATCTGCTTCATGCTTCTCTCCTAGCTCCTCGTGGTTGCTGGCAATCCTTGGTGTTCCTTGGCTCGTAGCTGCATTGCACTGATCTCTGCATATTGTCTCATGGCCCTCTGCTGTGTTTATGTCCTCTTCTCTTCTCGTAAGGACACCAGTCATTGGATTTAGGGTCCTCCTTAATTTAGTATGACTGCATCTTAACTGATTTTATCTGCCAAGATCCTATTTCCAATTAAGGTCACATTCTTAAGTTCTGGGTTGACGTGAATTTTTTTAAGACACTGTTCAACCCACTATATGTGTAAATGCTATGCTATGCTAAATCACTTCAGTCGTGTCCGACTCTGTGCGACCCCACAGATGGCAGCCCACCAGGCTCCCCCATCCCTAGCATTCTCCAGATAAGAACACTGGAGTGGGTTGCCATTTCCTTCTCCAATGCATGAAGGTAAAAAGTGAAAGTGAAGTTGTTCAGTCATGTCCGACCCTCAGTGACCCCAAGGACTGCACCCTACCAGGCTCCTCTGTCCATGGGATTTTCCAGGCAAGAGTACTAGAGTGGGGTGCCATTGCCTTCTCAGATATGTATATAATGTACATATAAATAAGATTGGACAGCTCCATGAACAGTATTTCAGGGTAGGTTGATGGATAATTTAAATAATTTATTTTTCTACATTAAAAATAAATAGCTATGTTCTGGAGTTGCATTTATGTAAGTTCTAAATTAACTGTGTGAGTTGAACATCACTTGTAGACAAAAATTACTCTCCCCGCAACTCACTCTTTTTCTTCCTACAGCTCAAAATATATAGAATACATCATTTTGTATGTAATGTCTTGCAAAAACATCCAACATAGCCAATTCTTCCTGCAGCACGGAAAATACCACTGATCCTCTGGGTAAGCATCAGATGAAGCAGTTGACTTTTGTTGACCTTATTTTAAAAAATGAAAAAAAAAAAAAAAAAGATTTTCTAAGCATGACAGTATAATTCAATGTGGTCAAGTTAAATGAGTGAGTGATGAAATTCCACTGTTCCACTCTGACAGTTTGAGGGAAAACAAATTTCCTTTGTATTTACGAAAAGAAAAAAAAAACAGCCTAACAGTACAAACAACAATGATAAATTAGAAAAGCTCTAAGACCAAGGGAAAAATTATTACTGATTTCCAAAATGGATTTAAGAGGTTAGGTGGATTTCCAAAACGGATTTAAGAGGTTAGGTGTATCTCTGAGCCTTTCTTGATTTTTAAAGGTCCAGGAGAAGAGAACTTAAGGAAATAATAACATTGTGAGTATAACTATAGCCTGCTTCTGTCTCTTAAAAATTCTTCCAATGTTCACTTTCCTCTTAAAGATTTATGACTGTTTCATAATTGGAATAAACTACATATAAAATAATAAAAGTATTGTCATGTACAGAGGCTGACATCATGGGTAGTCAAAGAATATGTTTAATAAAAAATAATTAAACTTCCATTTGCTCTATAGAACATCATAGAAAGTAATTTAATAAATTACAAATGACTTTTTAAGACGCTGCTCAAAAAGAGGTTAGGTGGATTTCCAAAACGGATTTAAGAGGTTAGGTGTATCTCTGAGCCTTTCTTGATTTTTAAAGGTCCAGGAGAAGAGAACTTAAGGAAATAATAACATTGTGAGTATAACTATAGCCTGCTTCTGTCTCTTAAAAATTCTTCCAATGTTCACTTTCCTCTTAAAGATTTATGACTGTTTCATAATTGGAATAAACTACATATAAAATAATAAAAGTATTGTCATGTACAGAGGCTGACATCATGGGTAGTCAAAGAATATGTTTAATAAAAAATAATTAAACTTCCATTTGCTCTATAGAACATCATAGAAAGTAATTTAATAAATTACAAATGACTTTTTAAGACGTCTGCTCAACTACAGAAAGCAAATTCAGACTACACAAAACACAACTGGTAAATATTGCAAATGTCCAAAAGAAAAATTGGACTAAGACTTGAATCATGAAACCTGAAACAGGGCTATAAATACAAGGCAATAACAGCTATAATTCTTTTAGTAACTACCAACACATACTTGGATATCCTTTCAACTGCAACTTTAGTATTATGTAATTCTACTGATTTCTTTTTTTCTTATAACCCTTAACTTTACACAACCGTGTTTGCATGTTTTTTTTTTAAGCTGACAGCTGGACAACTTTTCCCCAATCAGTACTAGATAGAAGTATCTTGAATCCCAAGAGAATGTTTAAAGTTAGTATTAGCCTTAATGCTTTGAAAACTGCAACTGCCTTTATTACATATAAAGAGAATCACTAAGATGTTAACCAAATTCATTTGATCTAATTAGGAAAATACTTTATCTCATAAATTTGATATAAATTAGATTTTACTGACAAGATCTAGGGTTTTTTATTTCCCTTTTAAACTGGAGACAGAAAGGAATGAAGATCATGTGGGTAGGACTAGAGGGAGAGAAGGGAAACATGGATGGTGCTGAAATACTCCACTGGCAACCTAAGTTAACTGTGTTTGAAAACTTTGGCTATCTCATAGGTGTATTCTAGTTAAACAAAAGTGCAATACTGCAAAGGGAAGATACTAAATATGTAATATATCATTTTCATGATGAAGAATTACTACCCACTTCTCCTGGAAGGGCATTATAGTGACTATTGCTAAGACATTGCATAAAGGACTATCAATTCAAAGTACTATTTTGGGAAAATACAAAAATCAATACAATCCCAATGGAACTGATATAATTTTGTAAATACATGTAACACTGTCTCTCTAATAAGGGAGTATTTTACATACAGAAACATAATTTACTGGTAAAGGTCTTGGAAAATCCAATATAATTGCTTAATTCCTGACAAAGCAACAGAGTTGTATCAAAACAAACTGAAAGTTAATTTTTCTGTGGGAGAGAAGTGGGGTAGTTTTCCCCCTAGCAAAGTTTGTCACTGACTTATTTAAGTACCAGAACAATGCTTATCTCTCCTAAGGATGTAAATGATATTTTATAACCAATCAGCTCTGTTTTCAATGTATATGAAGGTGAACCTGGACCTCTACCTTGTCAGAAAAATAGCAGCTTTAGCAGGAGAAACTGTATCATAAATCAAATATCAGACAAATTTTACATGGTAAAGGGTTCTAAGAAATTGATCAGAAACCTTAGGCTTCCTTTTTTTGTGGTTTACAGGAATAATGTATATATTTTTTGAGATTATTAAAAGTGCATTTTCAAAATGGGCAACTCAGTATATTTAATATAAACTGATAACCCAACACTGATTCTGGGCCAACATTTAGTCTGCTTATACCTAGAAATGCAAAATGAATTTAGACTATCTGCATATTACTTTACCCTATTATCTGTTAATTTTGGAATATTTCCATGACATAAAACACAAATAGAAATCTACACAAATAAAGCAAACAAACAATTTCTTTTACATGAAGTATGCTGTGTTGAAAAGTTCTTTTCAGTGGTATTTCATGATTTACCTTTTCTGAACCCTGGAAACAGACATTACTCATCTGAGACATAATTATTTCTAATAGGAGGCCAAACTTTGAAAAGTTAAAACTAAATGTGTCTACAGGGTGTCAAAGTCACATGACACAGGATTATTTTATGACTTAATTTTACTGATTTTAGAGTTAAGATCAGCAAAAAGCAAGTCATATTTCTTGCCCGATTAACATGATATATAGGATGTGTTTAAAAAACCCCTGAAAACAAGTATAGAATTAGAAACGAATGTAAACTTCCTAAACTAACTCAGCTGAGGTAACAGGTAGCCAGTTAAATTGGCTGATTGGGAAACTTATTTCTTCTTTAAAACACACTTGTACCTGAATTGGAAATATCAGCAGTGCATCACAACACTAGAGCATTTTCATGTAATTAAAGCAATGGATGGTGATGTAGATTCTACAGCTTTCATGACATTCATTAGCTGCCCAAATTATTGCTGAGTTTTGATCTGTAAATTATAGGTGTCAAGGAGGCTGTAAAACTATATTCAAATTAAATCAGTAATATGATAAAGTATTCTGTGTTCACTGCAAATATATTAAATATACAACTCTTATTGAGCATAATTTTCATAAAATTAACCCCCAACAAAATTATAATGCCTTTTGTTGTAATTTTACACCTTTATGTATTTGATAGTACATACGAGTTCAGAAACTTATGAATCTTAAGAAATATTACATGCAAAACGTCTCTGAAAGCAGTTTGCACTTCTAAACAAATAACTGAAATGTTCGGTCAGTAAGTTATTGATGCACTCAACACTGGCGTATTTACAATTAATAATTAAAGGGGAAAAAAAAATCCAAAATCAGTTCATAATTTAAGTGCAGTCTGGAAATCAGTCTTCATTACTAGAATCTGAATCCTCAGATGACGATGATGTACTATCAGATCCAGATGAAGCATCGGCTTTCTCTGAACCCTCATCTGTGCTGTTTTCGTGGAGAGGACTCGGTTCAGTTCCCCCTTTGTCTTCCTGATCTCTAACTCTGGAATCTTCTTCCTTTACTTCCACAGACTTAGATGAGCCTAAGTCACTGGTTTTGTTTTTCTGTACATCAAAAGTGTTGGACTGAGACAAAGTTGGAATATGAAGATTAAGGCCTGGAGTGAGAAGCATCCCTGGATAAAGAATATTAGATAGTAACAGTGGGTTCAGAGCTAACGGGCTGGCAGCTGCAGCTGTACTTAACGCAGCAGCAGAGGATGCAGGAGAACCTGACACAGAGTTTTCACCGCCGTTCTCGGGGTTTTGGCTCTCTGTCCTTTCCTTTTTCCCTTCTACCTCCTTAGAGTCATTTCCCTTTTTCTCTTCTGTTCCGGATTCTGTTGGCTTTGTCAGGAGCCCTCCCATGCCCAACAGATTTGGCAACCCAGTCATTCCCGACAGCAGCATGGGGAACATGGCGGCCACATTTTTAGCTTCTCCTCCAGAAGAAAGGCCAGCAGGCATTCCCATCAGCCCAGCAGTCACTTGCAGTGATTGCAAGTTTTGTAGGTTTTGTTGTAAGGCCTGAAGAGTTGTGAGGTCCACACCTGGAAGTAATCCATTGGCTAACAAAGGATTGCCTGAAATACTGGTGGCAGTTGCAGCTGCCGCCGCCACCGCAGCCTTCGCAATTCCACTTTTAGGTCTTCTCCCTCGCCTGCTTACTTCCTCTCTTACCACGGGACCAGTGAGAATACGTTCATACATACTTTCTGGAAGAAATCCCTAAAAAAAAAAAAAATCATCAACAATAACCATTTTAAAATAAAATCAATAGCTATTTAACTACTGATTAGCTATTTATGATACAAATAAACCATTAAAAACATGAAATTATTCATAAACATTCTAGATTGATACAAAATAATCAATTATGAAAGAGATAACCCAGTTTTATCTTATTTTTAAGTAGGGCTTGAAACAGTTCTTCACTTCTTATTTTATCTTAAGAGAGCCTCTGGTTCTCTTTTATAAATGTGAGGCATAGGTTTGTAAAATAGTTCTGCAAACTGGAAGATCCAAAAAATTTTATGACTGCCATGCCCTTAATTTGTTCACATCACCAGAAGACTAAAGAAATGCCCTTTTTCTAATCTGGAAGAATAGTGTGGAAAGGGACAGAAGTAAGAAATGATTAAAATGAGATGCTTCTGACTATTGCTTGGGGAATAATGGAGATAGAGCCAAGATGGAAAAGATACTCAATGGGGGGGAAAAATCACTTAGCTCACAACAGTAGTAGCACCTGCAGACTGGGAAGCACCAAGTCCGGAGTGGAGAACAACCTATGCTACTTTCTTGAAATTCCCCCAAGATTTCCTAGGGTTCAAAACTCCTACAAGTAAGAACAAAACAAAACAAAACAACCCTACCCCCCAACAAACAAACCAAAATTCCTAAATTTTAGGAGTTTAGAACCTCTAGATTGGCAGTGTCCAATAGAAACAATGTATACAACATATGTAACTTAAAATTTTCTAATAGCCACAATAAAAAAAAGGTAAAACAAAAATATGACACCAGTTAGTATACACTGATTCTGCATTCTAATTCAACAAGTATCTGAGAAGTTTGCAACATAAAAAAAAACCTGTGAACTAAAAAATATCATAACATATTTATGGAATATTTTATTAATTCTTAACTTCAAATTTAATCTAAGATATAATTAAATGATGTCTAAATTAGTGTTCATGAAATACTCACAGACTGCTTAACAACATCTCCCCATTCAGGAGCTACTCCATATTCTGCATTTTCTTTCAGGAACCGACACAAATCTTTCAAAGGGGGAGCAAATGCACCTCCAACCTAAAAATGAAAAACAGACTCTTAGACACTGAAAAGCATACTAAATGTGAAGACATTTTTTTGATGGCGATTGCAGCCATGATGCAGCTTACTCCTTGGAAGAAAAGTTATGACCAACCTAGATAGTATATTCAAAAGCAGAGATGGGGAAACAGTGGAAACAGTGTCAGACTTTATTTTGGGGGGCTCCAAAATCACTGCAGATGGTGACTGCAGCCATGAAATTAGAAGACGCTTACTCCTTGGAAGAAAAGTTATGACCAACCTAGATAGCATATTCAAAAGCAGAGACATTACTTTGCCGACTAAAGTCTGCCTAGTCAAGGCTATGGTTTTTCCTGTGGTCATGTATGGATGTGAGAGTTGGACTGTGCAGAAGGCTGAGTGCCGAAGAATTGATGCTTTTGAACTGTGGTGTTAGAGAAGACTCTTGAGAGTCCCTTGGACTGCAAGGAGATCCAACCAGTCCATTCTAAAGGAGATCAACCCTGGGATTTCTTTGGAAGGAATGATGCTAAAGCTGAAACTCCAGTACTTTGGCCACCCCATGCGAAGAGTTGACTCACTGGAAAAGACTTTGATGCTGGGAGGGATATGGGGCAGGAGGAGAAGGGAATGACAAAGGATGAGATGTCTGGATGGCATCATTGACTCGATGGACGTGAATCTAAGTGAACTCCGGCAGTTGGCATTGGACAGGGCAGCCTGGCGTGCCAAGATTCATGGGGTCTCAAAGAGTCAGACACAACTGAACAACTGAACTGAACTGAAGAATCAACAGTTTAAAACGTTCTGGACTATTGCATCATCTGTCTCATCTTCTACCCTTTTATTTGCCCATAAGGCGCCAGCTACACTGACCTTTTGCTTTTTCATTGTCCTAAATCTCTGCATGACTTACCCTTTTTTGTCATTCCAGCTTCAGTTTAAACGTATACCTTCAGAGGTGGCCTTTCTTGACCATTTTGTTGTTGGTGCTGTTGGCCAGTTGCTCATGTCTAACTCTTTGAGACCCCATGAACTGTAGCACACCAGGCTTCCCTGCCCTTCACCATCTCCCAGAGCTTGCTCAAACTTACGTCTATTGAGTCAGTGATGCCATCCAACCATCTCATCCTCTGTTGTCCTCTTCTCCTGTCTTCAATCTTTCCCAGCAACAGGGTCTTTTCTAATGAGTCGGCTCTTTACATCAGGTGGCCAAAGTATTGAAGCTTCAGCTTCAGCATCAGTCCTTCCAATAAATATCCAGGATCAATTTCCTTTAGGATTGACTCGTTTGACCTTCTTGCAGTCCAAATGACTCTCAAGAGTCTTCTCCAACACCACAGTTCAAAAGCATAAATTCTTTAGTGCTCAGCCTTCTTTATGGTCTAACTCTCACATCCATACATGACTACTGGAAAAACCATACCCTTGACTAGATGGACCTTTGTCACCAAAGTAATGTCTCTGTGTTTTTAATATGCTGTCTAGGTTGGTCATAGCTTTTCTTCCAAGGAGTAAGCATCTTTTAATTTAATTGCTGTAGTCACAATCAGGAGTGATTTTGGAGCCCAAGAAAATAAAGTCTGTCATTGTTTGCATTGTTCTCCCATCTATTTGCCGTGTAGTGATGGGACCAGATGCCATGATCTTAGTTTTCTGAATGTTGAGTTTTTAGCCAGCTTTTTCCACTCTCCTCTTTCACCTTCATCAAGAGGCTCTTCAGTTCCTCTTCACTTTCTGTCATTAGGATGATGTCATCTGCATATCTGAGGTTATTGATATTTCTCCCTGCAATCTTGATTCCAGCTTGTGCTTCATCCAGCCTGGCATCTTACATGATGTATTCTGCATATAAGTTAAATAAGTAGGATGACAATACACGAGCCTTGACATACTCCTTTCCCAATTTTGAACCACAGCTCAAACCACAGGCACTCTCCACTTCATCACCCTGTCTCATTCTTTTTCATTTTTATTTTCCTTTTATAAACTAATAATGACACATATTTCTAATCACAATCACATATAACTTCTAGTAAATGAAATGTGACTAATTGAGAAATTATGATAATATGTAAGAAAAGATAGTCCTCAAATTACTCCCTATGTCATGTACAAGTTTACGTTTTATTTGCATGTGAACAACTGTGTTTGTGTTTGATCAAAAGAGGGAATATTACACAAAATCAGTTTCCAATAAATCCCCGCAAAGTTCCCATCATTCCAGACAAATATGTATGTCCCTGACCTGCAGTATCTGTATTATTCACGTGTGTGAAAAAGTGTTAGTCACTCAGTGGTTATCTGACTCTTTTGACCCCATAGACTGTAGTCTGCCAGCCTCCTTTGCCCCTGGGATTCTCCAGGCAAGAATACTCTAGTGGGTTTCCATGCCCCACTCCAGGAGATCTTCCTGATCCAGTTATTGAACTCACTCAGGTTTCTTCCACTGCAGGCAGATTCCTTATCATCTGAGCCACTAGACAAGCCTCATATTATTTATGACTGTAAGTCATAAAGAAATTTCTCTCCTAAGATGAAAAAAGAATTATATAGGAAGACCCATAAAACTGTCCTTACTTTTGCATGAAGCTTTCCAATTTATTATACAAAGCACTGACAAATCAATGACCTCCTTTTTTTCCTCAGGGAGACTATTTTTTCCATTTTTCAAATGAGTAAACTGAGGTCTAAAGATTGAAAAGCTTGTGCAAAGTAGCAGATTTGCGACAAATCCAAGAAAAAATCTGAGTCTTTCAGCTCAAAGGAGAGATCAGAGTGTAGGACCCTAAAATTTAAGTTTTGATAATGAAATAGTAAAAGGATCATGGAAGTTTAGGTGCGATAAGAAGCAATGGCACTGAATGTCCCATCCCCAGTGCAAAGCTAACGCTAGGGTTCACCAGTCAATAGGACTGTGAAGCTTAGGTGCTACAAGGAAGTTCTATATATCTAAGCAGTAGCCTAGGTTGGGGAGGAAACTTGCCCAGATCTAGATAAAGAGCTTCTAGTAGTCATTTCCTTTCCAAGGCATCTGGCCTCCAAGTTATTCCTTCTCCACTGGGATTAATCCATTACTATATTCAGAGTAATTTTCCAAGTTACTAATCATTTAGAGCAGTGCTGCTTCAGCAAGAACCCAGCAAGGTGATTGCTGTAAACCAGGAGAGGACAAAGAAACCTGGAGATGCGCAGGCAGACAGCCAGAGAGAGAGCCAGAGTAACTCAAGACAGACACAGCAGCAGAGTCAGAGAGACATGCTGACAGAGCAGTCAGGGACTGACGCTTAACTAGTACAGAGAGAAGTGAGCATGTGGGTCCAAACCATGAAGTCTTCAACAAATGAAGTTAGAAGATCCCCTTATTTAAAATTCCATTGAAACCTATCTGTGAAATCCATCCAGAAGGGCGTATACATATCAGAGTCTGGTTACTACTCTAAGTTGTAATCAGGTAGTGTGTTCTGAGAGATTTTCTACTAAACTTTCTGTTCCCAGCCCATAGTTAATGTTAGGGTTTAGCACTCAATGGCAGTGAGCCTGAGATCAAGAATCCGATCCCCTTTGGACCAGTTTGCACAGTGTCCCTTTTACAGTCTCACCAGCTATGGATGAGAGCTCTAATTTTCCCATAACCTCATCAACAGTTGTGAGTTTCTAGTGTTTTGTTTCATAGTAACCATCCTAATGGGTATGATGGAGAAGGCAATGGCACCCCACTCCAGTACTCTTGCTTGAAAAATCCCATGGACGGAGGAGCCTGGTAGGCTGCAGTCCATGAGGTCGCTAAGTAGGACATGAATGAACGACTTCACTTTCACCTTTCACTTTCATGCATTGGAGAAGGAAATGGCAACTCACTCCGGTGTTCTTGCCTGGAGAATCCCAGGGATGGGGGAGCCTAGTGGACTGCCATCTGTGGTGTCGCACAGAGTCAGACACAACTGAAGTGACTTAGCAATGGATATGATGTGCTCTTTCATGGTGGTTTTGGTTTTCATTTCCCTAATGATGTTGACAGAATGATCTCTGTTCCTTTCCAAGGCAAACCATTCAATATCACAGTAATCCAAGTCTATGCCCCAACCAATAATGCTGAAGAAGCTGAAGTTGAATGGTTCTATGAAGACCTACAAGACCTTTTAGAACTAACATCCAAAAAAGATGTTAGGGGACTGGAATGTTAAAGTAGAAAGTCAAGAAACACCTGGAGTAACAGGAAAATTTGGCCTTGGAATGTGGAATGAAGCAGGGCAAAGACTAATAGAATTTTGCCAAGAAAATGCACTGGTCATAGCAAACACCCTCTTCCAACAACACAAGAGAAGACTCTACACATGGACATCACCAGATGGTCAACACCGAAATCAGATTGATTATATTCTATGCAGCCAAAGATGGAGAAGATCTATACTGTCAACAAAAACAAGACCAGGAGCTGACTATGGCTCAGATCATGAACTCCTTATTACCAAATTCAGACTTAAATGGAAGAAAGTAGGGAAAACCACTAGACCATTCAGGTATGACCTAAATCAAATCCCTTATGATTATACAGGGCCTACATCTGATAGATATAGTGCTTGATGAACTATGGAATGAGGTTCGTGACATTGTACAGGAGACAGGGATCAAGACAATCCTCATGGAAAAGAAATGCAAAAAAAGCAAAATGGCTGTCTAGGGAGACCTTACAAATAGCTGTGAGAAGAAGAGAGGCAAAAAGCAAAGGAGAAAAGGAAAGATATAAGCATCTGAATGCAGAGTTCCAAAGAATAGCAAAAAGAGATAAGAAAGCCTTCCTCAGCAATCAATGCAAAGAAATAGAGGAAAAGAACAGAATGGGAAAGACTAGAGATCTCTTCAAGAAAAT